>JACMIJ010000036.1:0-45524 GCA_014805365.1 Koerneria luziae | reverse complement strand
GATCCACATCGACATGATCGGTAGCGATCCACATCGACATGATCGGTAGGGATCCACATCGACATGATCGGTAGGGATCCACATCGACATGATCGGTAAGGAAGGGGTTGGAACAAATAAATGCCATCCGCCGTGATATTATAATCGCCTTTCATGGCAATTAGCCGCGTTTATAGAAAATGTATATGCCGGCGTGCCAAATTTCGCATTTTGACAGTAAGGGACTGTATCAGTCATTTTCACACAGTCAACCCTGAAAACCCGAATTTCGTCTTTGTACTTTATCATTTGACCCAATAACATGAATGCCATAGAATATGAATTGCTTTGGTTGTCGTGGTATGGATATTAATGCCCTGAGGGTGTTTACTCGCTGGTGTTCAGGTGGTGGGACTCGGCTGTGGCCAACAGAATCGTGCACAATGCGCTCGTTTAGCAGGAGACAAAGCAGCAAATTGGTGAGCCATTCCACCTTTTCATCCAATGACATATCATTCCGGTCCATGACAACATCAAAACCGTAATACTCATATGGTGGGATGAGTCATCGAACAACTCCTTCAATAATCCAATAATCATCATTGGCTACGTGCTCTTTTTTCTCTTTTTTTTAGCATTGTTACATATACAAAAGCATAGACAGAGTTCAATCGACAATTCTGATAGTACTTGCAAGATGTATGATATAATAGAATATATTTATTAATGTCGTCTGAGTATTGGCTTGAGGCAGTTGTGGCCACATGTTTCGTGTACTCTCCTCCAATAGAACTGCGTGTCTCTCGTTCGACATCCATTGGCACCCCCATCATGGATTCGCGCCATGGTCTCGCAGTCCGACTTCCCGTAGCACTTTGTGCGGAACCGGCTGGCCAAAGTCTGTAATACAATATTTCATTAGGCTCACTAAATTCCAAGAGAAGCCGCTTACTGTTTACAAAGAGGTAAAAATTAACTTCTCTTGTTCTGTATTATCATAGTTCTAAGTGTGTCAGAATAAGTCACTCACTAATATGAAGAACTTTGGAAAGTATGAGTATTTCCGGTCAGATAAGAACATGGTTAGTTGCAGAATTTATTGTTCCGCTTCAGGCCGCAATTGTGAGTCATAAACTTCTCTTGATGGACAATAGCTGTTTTGTATGTCTTGACTAACAAGAAGCAAAAATCCATCCACTGTCGCTGTAGTTTTTATTATCAACATTGAGCATAGCTATTATTGATACTTTAAAAATCAGTGCAAAGCTGATCTGCACGAGTAAATGCTCGCTGTAGAACATTTGTTTTCAATTGATGTTATTTGTTCGCTCAGTCTGCTCCACTCAAGCGCACAGTATGTAGTAATACAGATATACATAGCTTTAGATGTCTTCGAAAATGAATCAAGTTTTTCAGACGGTATATGTTTGGATATGGACTTCCTGATGATGAAGTATATGGCTATGTTGATAGAAATAAGAAGAAGGTACCCGTATACAACTGGATGAACATCCATAGTCATGTGCACAGTGCACCCATGCCTCTTCTTCGTCTTCCCCTTCGCGTTTACCGGGCTGATAGCATTGCTAAAATAACATTCAATGCTAATACTTCTCACTTATTATGGTTTGCTTTACATCTTAACGAGTTCCATAAATGACTATGCATACTGAACGTCTAAACTAAAGCGATGGCATGTTATTAGGTCTGTGGGGTATTACTAGTAGCGCTACCGTATTCAGGGTTTCCATACTGATGATACGAGTGCCTACCCGAAACTGGTAAATATTGAGTCGGAAGTATCCACACCCTACTCGATTGGCGTGGTCAAGGGAGCATCCGTGTGGGACACAGCCCGAGTCGACCTCACACATCGCCTCGAGACATCTGTCATCCGAGGGAACTGGCCACGTGATCATCAAGCACTTACCTTTCTCATACATCAAAAGAGAAGATACAATGGGAAGAAGAAGTGGAATGAGGATGGCAACCATTGCACTCAATTCACCATCTGAAGATACGATTGTCGCTCCTCCCCTTCCGCCCGCATATGAGTATATCGGGGCGGGTCGACACAATCCCACTTCATTCTAAGACAATCACCATCTACGCTCATATTGTGCGAACACTCTTTGTTTGTATACTGGGCCGGATCATTTCGAGGGGGAACCTTCTTTCGGATGTCGACGTGAGGGTGTTTCAGGTGGTTTCGTCAACATCCGCGTGTTTTATCCCTTCCATGGAGGCCGAATCTGAAGAGATCAGAAAGGTCAGCGGCTATTGATCTCCTCTGCTCAACCACCGAACTCACCGAGGATGATCTTTCCCAATTCTTCACGGATACGGTCGCACCATTCTCATTGGTTCGTTCGTTCGTTCATTTTTCTATTTCCAACTTGATAAATCAGGAAGCAGCCAATGACGAAACTCGCGCCATAACAATATTAGAGGACGTCATTCGTTCACGCAACGTGTGTTGTTAAAAGAGAGAGAGAGAGAGGGAGGGAGAGAGAGAGAGAAAGGTAAAAAAGTCGCTCTGCTACCTGTTTTCCCTTTTTGTTATACATACAAAGTCATGTCAGCCGTCGTAAAGTAAAAAGAAGAAGAAAAAACAAAGAATGATTGTTTCCGGCAGATAATATTTGAAGTATCGTTTTACGTTGAACTGGTTGTTCTTTGATGGACCGCGGTCGTTGTAGGAGGAGCGGGAAGAGTGGATGTCCTCTCGAAGTGGAGTCGCCCTCACAACAGACGGACCCGTGACACGCGACCTCGTCATATGCGCCTCTGAGGTATCTCCATCCTGTCTGATCCTTCCCTTTAGTGTGGAGTCCATTACATTGCCTGTCCGGGTCGCTGTCCCCTTGACGTCGTCTCCGAATGTGATCGAAGTGGCATCGTTCTCATCGAAACATTCACCGCCACTACTTGATTTCCCCTTTCTCTCCCTACTTCCATGGATTACGGTAGCCATTCAAGTACACCGATGATCTCAACTGCATACAAATACTGTGATGGTCATCTCATTTATCTCTATTATCTGTCTATTTACATTTATAAACAGAACGGGCAATGATAAATCAACAATTAACAATAACCCGGAGTACTGGAATATGATGAATATATATATGTATAAAATAAAACTATATTCTTGTCATGATTGTGCTTTCTTCGATCGATTTAAATAGGAGATTAGCGCTTGTTCGCACTTTATCCGATGGGTCATTGTCTCTCACGGCGGCCAGTTGTCGCAATATTCGCTCGTTCTAAAGGAATGTTACAGGATGCGCTATAGTTATGCAAATCTGCGATTTCGCGGCAAATGCTATTTTGAACAGAAACCTTCATATGCATTTATGGTGTATTATATTATAGAAGTCTTCTCCTTGTTATGTAGCTAACACATTGGCAACAGAATGGTTGGTGAGCATTGTATAGAAGTACCCACAAATATATTAGTCATCTACAGCAATCCTGTGTAGATCTAGTGAGGGCAAAAAACAAATTGGGCAAAATCTCAGGCAAAAAAAACACAATTGGGAATGTTTGGAAAACAAATGTTTAATTTTTATTTTCAATAAAAAATAAACAAATATGCCCACCCTTAGTATTCCAAGTGCCTCAAGAGCACCAAGTCGGACACTTTCGAAAGAATCTTCGAGAAGGCATAGAAAAGAAGAAACGAAAGCAACACGAATAGATCCTTCCGAAGAACGAAGAAAGACCTCGACGGAATCACGAAGATCGGGTTTGTTGAGGGAAAGGACGATGGCGAGTTGGCGGAGGACGGGAAGGGAGGGAGTGGACGAAAACGAGGACAAATGGAATAACACCTCATCCAACATCGACGGAATATGTGCACTCACCAAGGAGACCATCCATGCTGCAACAAAGTAGATCAACAGATTCCGATTTGCCCCACTCTGTCCTCCTCCTACCACAAACACCACTAGAAAGAGCAAAACTATTTTGTTTATAGCTGCTGCATGACCTATGTACATACAAGCATGTTTTTCCATATTTGGGTGTCAAGACGGAACACACGATTGTATAGCTGTCTTATTCAAATAGCACGAATGTCGCGGCCTAAGTACAAAGCCATGGATACAACTTTTGCTAGGACGAAAATATACAAATTTGAGATCCCGTTGTCTCAATACGACAAGGTAAAAGATAATACAGAGAACTTAAAACGCAGGAAAACATGAAAATAATTGAACTTACTTTCATGAGTGAGGCTCTCGATGAATGGCACAAAGGGATTTCCACGGAATAATGAGACGAAATGGAATACCGACAAATGAGGCGAATTCGTGTGTATCTCATCTGAGAATCAATCGAATAGATTAATCGGCTAGACATTTCTTTTCAGTGGGCACTAACAATAAGGGTGGCAGCCAGAACACACTGACTGATTGCAGAAATCAAGCATAGAACAAAACAAATCACTTTGCTACAGTTGAGTGATGCATGTAGCTCACGAAGCCTTGTCACCACAACGTAACAGTCAAACACATGTTTGCTTCAGCATTGCTTACAACAGATGTACCTCAGCAAAAAGGTACATACATATAGCTTCAAAAACCTTTAAATAACGCCTCTTTGTGGGTAGTTTTTTTTCAATATTTGGTGGTTGTTGTCCATGTTCTACATTGTAGAAAGGGTTGATTTTTTTCTCTTTCACATCCCTGACTATTTGTATGCTCTTCAACCCCGTATAGAAGTTATTGGGAAATTATTGGATGTTTCTGAAGGCAAATTTCGATCGTCGTAAAGGAAAGGATACTGTAACTGTTTAACATGGGAAAGATGCACATACAGCTTGTGCACTTATGCATACGGTACCCAGTGTATCTGTTAAGAGAGGAGTCAATGGAATAAAGGTCGTGGATTCGATTAGGGACAGATTCTTCGTGCTGCAAAAATAGCAAAAAGCTCTTATATTTTGCGTCCTCCGACGACACATGAGATATTCTGTTTTGCACTTGTCGTGTGGTGCATTGCACGCAGGAAAAGAGTAAAATGCAAGTAGCAAAACTCAAAAGTTCGGAAGCTAAGGAAATATAGGAAATTCTTGGGAAAGGGGCAGCGCAAGAAAATGCTTCACTTATTTTTGTGATTTCTTAGCTGAAGAAAAGGATTGAAATACGCAAGAATCTCATAAGTAAAAGAGCTTTTGAAGAAAAACAATGAAATGCAGCACTTTTAAGAATGAGGCTAAAATTCGTGATACATTTTGCAAAGTGGTTGTTTAGTCTTTACTAGCCATCATTTATTTTATTTCATGCTCAACGTAGGTAACGGCAATCTGTTAGAACTATTAATACTGAAAAACCAACATACAAGCCTGTAGCCAATATTTTTTTTATTTTTCCAGTACTCCTGAATACAAATTGCAGTTTCTGTCGTGATTTTTCGCCTTATTTTCAACTGATAAATCACCAAAACAAATCCAGTCTTTTTCCGCTACCCCGTTTTTTTCCGGAAATGACAATCATGTTGATAATGAGTACCTAAATTTAGAGATCTGTCTATAAAAGCTAAATATAGAGGTTGTAATAGAGATAAGGCGGTGGCTGTATTGAAGTGACCATAAAACCAAGAGACAATCAGTTAGACTCAAATATGATTGCCACTCCGTAGCCTAAGGGCACAAGCAAGCACTGTGGGATCTCATGCCCAATTTCAATCATCTCCGTCCTAGAGCACAGCATGTTGCTTCGATCTACAGTATCTCATTTGCATTCGACAATAACACACTTTGCTCGCTCTAACAAAAAGATGGGACATCGTTGATGTTTCCCGATGGAAGAGTGTTATCGCCCGCCGAAGAACTCTTCTGATTGCGGAATAAATGTTAAAACAAAAAGATACACACATTTGAGATCGGTGAAAGCTTCACAGTCGCAACCTCATGTGAGAAACTGGATGATCTTTGCCAGAGTTGAAGCATGACAAATGTTGGTGACGCATGCTTCCGTTATTATGTTAGAGCAATAGTCAGAAGAAATGATCGAATAGAAGACCGATCCTACCTCTGAGAAGGTCGATGACATTGTCCGTGACTCTGACTACGAGATGGGGATACACGATCTCGGCAATGGAGGAGACGTGTTGGAGGAGAACGGATCGAATGGCGTCGAAGGGGACGACGAGAGAGGCCGAGAGGGGGAAGGCGGCCGACAACCACATCTCGTGCACATCGGCATCCGCTCCCAGTTCCGACAGCACTCAATCAATTATTTCATGTTAGAGAGAAAGTAACAAATATCTACTGTTAGCATCAATAACAACAGTCGACGAGCTCATTCTATCGCAACGTCACAGCGTTTTGAAGTTGCCTATAACTTAAAATTTTCATACTTCTCTATTCAGTCTTAAAATTGCCTTGTGCTGAGGTATATTAGAACGACGACCAAAGAACACTTCTGCATCTATGGTAAAGTCTCTTGCCGTTTTACTAGCTGCCGTTTATAGTGCCATGAAAACTCTCATTGTCAGTGCTGAACAGTCCCGCAATTATCCTTTTACCCGTAAAAATCCCGTAGAAACCTGCCGAACTTTTACCCGCGAACAAACAAATTAAAAAAAACACAAATAAATAACCTTAAAAATACTTACAATTTGAGAGATTAATTGGATGTCCTCCAAAAGAAAGAATGTTTCCCACGTCAGAAAGATTTGAACCTTCCAACTCTATCATACGAAGAAGTTCCGATGAACGAAAAACGAGAGGTCCAGAGGGAAGGGAAGCAAGCATCTGAATATATACGGGGTGATAATGCACCAAATCACAGCCGTCTGTGCAACGTATCAACTTGTATTGCACTTTCTGCAAGTTTTAGTAAATACAGGCATATCATGTTCTACTAACTTTGTACACGACATTTCACCATTGTTAATGCTAATTTATATTTTGACTGTTAAAGTGGCATGTTAATTCGTTTCGGAAAGAGGCTTTGAGAAACAAAATAACTTGTCACTTTGAAAAAATAGAAATACGTATCTATTTTTCAAATGCTCACGGATTTCCTTTGTCTAATATAATATAAAGATTCATCCGGTAATAGCCAAACAGCACGTAAAATATGGACATTGTTCTTCCACATCAGAAGACACTAACTCATGGCGAGCAGAAAGCATAACAATAAGATTACTCAGTTGATCAAAACATCGCCCTTTGTCCGATTAGAGAGAAAGGCCTGACTGGTGGTGATCGTTTCACGAAAAGCATGAGTAAGTTCAGACTTTATGCTTAAGGGTGGCCTTACTTTTCTTTGCTTGAGCTTGAGAGCACCTACGGTGTTTTCTAGATCGAAAATGAAGGTCTTGGAGGATGACAAGTATTTATAATATTATCTGCTCATCGCTCACAAAAAGCAAAATTTGTGGAAGCAGTCCATTCTCAACGCGATATCTCAGGAAAGTTTGCAAATAGACTCGAATAACTCTAGTCTTCTTTACAATACATCTACCATGATCAACTCACAATTTGTTCACATCACAACTTATCGTTGGCTAGAAAAAAGGTAATTTTCGGAGCCAGGTCATTTTTCCAAAGTTAATTAATTAATTGGTTCCTGAAGCACTCCAAACATACTTTGGCTGCTTAAAGCATACATAAGATGATGGGTACAATTGGGTAAAACATAAGATCTTTATATCTACTAGAACTCCAAATTGAATTAGTAATCCTTATAATATAACCCATGCGCCTTCCCGGATAACTGGAACTAACCTGTACGCCTTTCCATAGTCTTTTCAAATGATATTCGAGTGCTGTTTCGGCTTCTTCATTGGCCCCTTCGCATTCCACTTCCAACACTCCAATCGACTTTCTTCGATGTCGAATCTGGAACAATCGTGTGTATCAGAAAAAGAGGAATGTGCATACCCAATTCTTATCCTTCAACTCGTTCTTCCTGTTGTATCTGTGTTGTGTGAGAGAATGGAAGCCACTATCATCCTCGGATCTAGATTAGAATTGAGAACAACAGCTTTGGTAGTAAACCCCCATATGAAAACAGAGGAGGTTACTACTACGAAAGGGGGAGTTATGATTCGGTTTATCAAGAGCCATTTCTGATCAACCCAAATGCGCTTACATATGATCCCCAATGAGAATATTATCATCGAGATCATCACTGGCTTCGCTATTCGACCCTGCCATCAGCTCTCCATTCTCTTTCTTCGAGTCAAGAATACTCGCGAGATGGAGGAGACATCCTTCAATATCACGCATCTCGTCCATTCTGAACACAACGAGTTCTGCTTCTTCTATAATAATTGAAATGACACGAATTGAAAGGAACTAACAACCAAATACAAAGTACAAATTACAATGAGTTTTTACAATACAAATCTGTGCTATCGGAGCAAAGTGTGTAGAATATTCGAATAGTAGAGATGAGCACGTAACAAGCTTCGAAATGGTTGTATGGTCACTCCCTGACTCGGAACATGTCCAACTGTTCTGTTGCCAGACATTTCAAAAGGATGTTATTGGGCCCAGCGTAGCTGGAAGCCGAAGGCGGCCGCTACGCTGGGCCTGATTTGGCTTTCAATCTTAGATTCACTTTTGAAATTAGAAAGGTTATTCAGGAGGGAGCCTTATTTACCTTGCACTTATTTAACGATGAGTACATAATAATCTTGTTCTGACCACATGCTCAGTCACTGTTGATTGTTCACAAAACATTATCTTTTGCACTAACAATAAGTAATAGCGTAAACCTCATTGTGGTCATCAAAAGGTGAAACAGCAAAAAGTAGCAAGGCTGATTACAGAAGAAGCTGTCGAGCTGCGTGCAACAAAATGAAAAGTTGAAAAGCTGTAAAAATTATTCGACATATCGACCATTTTTAAGTTATCGTTTGCTCATCTCTACCGTGTAGCAAATGTATGTAGTTTACCTCATTGCCATTTTGGAGACGAAAGAGGTGACTTCGTGCAGGAGAGAAGACATTCCATGTATGCTTGGCTTCCTTCTAATGGCGACTTTCTCATGTGGAGAGGACAGATACGCCAAAGAAGCAGAACGGCGACTCGCCATCGAAGACGAGGAAAGGGAAGATGAAGCACCTTCCGGGGCAGTGATTCGACGGGAGAGGTCGGAGTAGATATCGTCCAGGAGACACGTCGACGAACGCCAGCCTCCTCTGCAATCAATCACGATTCTTCCATTCTGACGTATTTATACCCAAAACAAGTGTTGTATGTTTCGCTCACACATATGCGTTAACCATTTTGATCTAGATACATTCCTCGCTGCCTAAGGGTCCGTTTCAAAAACTGAATACACCATTGAAATCGGCGTGAAAAAACTGCACAAGCGATGAGTTCTTTGGCCAAGGAAGTGGGGAAATAAATCCCGGGACAATTGAATGGCAAGTCTATGTCACAATCAACTGAACCATCACTAATACGCAACACTTAATAACAGCTGGAATACACTTACAAAAAGTGTACACTAAGCTCATTTCCTTATCTGTGATCGCCAAAATAGGATTGTACTTTATATGTTGATAATAATAAACCGACTTGGTGGCTGCTATGCGGGCGGCGCTTCCCCGTTTCTTCTCCCTCAAGAGCACTCGAGTTCGCCCCGAATCCGATGACAAAGTGTTCGTAGGAAAGGTGTTCTTGAAGGGATGCCACGTCATCACCAATTGCAGTTTGATGCTCCCCGACGAATTCAGATCAAGGGTCAACAATTGTGGCTCCGGCAGGAATACTTCGCACAGGTCGAAGCTTCTCTCACACAGCACTTTCGATTTCACCATCCGAACCTCCGACACCCGAAATGGAAAGAGTCAGAACGGGGATACGGTATCACCTTGATATCGATGGTGGCTCCGACATAACAGTGGAAGCTGCATTCCTCTTTTTCCCATTTCTGAGTTCGATCTGGCATTGTTTTCCCTCTTGTTTTCCATTTGTAGTTGGCACATCTGATCGACACTTCGAACACGTCTCCCGTGGAAAGACGCGCGAATCCGCATACGGCTAAAACAATGCAGGATTATACGGGAGGATTCCAAGTATGGGTTGTTCAATCAATTCTGACATTCGAGGATCCCACAACACGCTCTGCCCTATGTGGCGTCGGAATGGGGAAACACTTTCAGTCTAACTCATCAACAATTCAGGCCACTTTAACGTGACAATAAGCAGCGAAGGAAGGCAAAGACAATCTGCTTCTGGACACCTGAGAAGAGCAAAGAAATGAACCTTATGAAACATTCCGCAAGACTAGCAGTCTTTGTGTTACAGTTCAAAGGGGGAAGACACTTGTGACCACCTTCGACGCAAAGTTTCCTTTGACGGGGGATGAAATTGATCATGCGCATGAACATGAATACCTTCAATCAGAAAGGAGAATAATCTTTCTTATTTGATAGCCGTATTTTCAGATACATACCCTTGATTTCGATGACGATCTTGCCCATGATGTCGGAGAGTTCTTTCTCGATGTCGTTCATCTTGGACGGTCGACTGGAAGAGGCAGATCCTCTTAGATCGGACAGCGAACGGCTCATTCCTGTAAAGACGATTATCTTCGCAAGGAACAACACACTCGGATATCTATTATTGCCGCTTACCGCTGTCGAGTTCTCGCCAAGGCACCAGCATGTTGTATGGAAAGGCATCTCCATGCAACAAGGGGAAAGAGCAATGGAACAAAATAACCCAAAAGGGGAAGTGTGGGTCGCAGAGAAGTACATATAACACATACTGTCCAGGCACACATTCTCCAGATGATCGAGCACTCACCTTTATATGCATTATAATGCTGTTTGTACAATCGAGTGAGTTGATTGTTCGCGTCTCCAACTCTCCTCCACACGGATTCTTCCTCAGCCAGGACGGATGCCAGTCGGTCCCTCTCCCGTCCCTCCGTCCTCTCCAGTTCTCCTCTCAACTGTCCCATCCTTTCCTCCTGACGGCTTCTTCTCTCTCTGCAATCCTTCTATGCCACACTTTCAATTACTCACCTGAAGGCGATGCTCAGTGCTGTCAACGTCTTTCCTATTCGAGAAGGACTTCCAGAAGGCGAAAGGTGACCCGGCTGGGCAGGGTGGCCACCTGAGTGACCCATGGTTCCCATTGGAAGGACACCTTCCAATAGGGGACCACTTGATACTATCATCCACGCCTGTAAATACATTGATAGGGTGATTAGACGAGTGAATGTGAAGCGAATAAGGAATATGAGGGAAAAGACAAGGGAACAAGGGGCGAAAAGACACACAGCGCGACAGCTATCGAAGGAACTGGAATACCATCCATATATAATGCTTAAAAAATAGTCAATGTTACAAGAAAAATAATATTTGAGACAAAGAAAGCACGATAAAATGAACAGAAGAGGAGGACACCGAAACTCATTACACACAATCAATTACCCCGAGGCGACCATTCCCACAATACAAACAAACCATATCGATTGAATGGACAAAAAACACGCCGACCAAGGACAGGATGGGCATGAGGAAGAGCAACCGAGGAGGGAATAAGGGAGGAAGAGGAGAAATGAGAGGGGCGGGGGGGGGAGGGGAGGGGAAGGGAGGAAGAGGAAGAGGAAGAGGAGAGAGGTGGTGACCGGTGAGGGACAACGAGGAGAGGGAATACCTCCCACATAGCAGCATTAATTATGCACCCGAACCACGAGCATTCCATTCGAATATCCCTTTCCATCAGTCATTACCGTACTCAGTCATCCGAAACATCACTGATTACACATTGGGAGAGCATACATATTAGTGAAATTATTAAGTACATCGAATAATCTTTATACAGTGGTGACCGGTGAGGGACAACGAAGAGAATCAAGGGTATATCTCACAGTTCCTGTTTTCGGGCATTAACTAACAGTAAATTATTATAATAGTTAGTGAAAAGAAAATGTGTTTCATGCCATCGTATAATACATATCTATGAACAGTAACATACATTTGTATTCCCTCTTTTCATAGAAACATCTTAGCTTTCAAGGAATTTTGACTGTCAAGGAAAGGAAATAAGAGATCCAAGAAGAACGCAATAGCCACGGGCGAACAATGTACGAGTTACTACAGGGTGAATTCTAAGAGGAAACACACGAAAAAAACGGACGAATAGAAACTGCACATACAATTCTATCATTATGTTTCTATTTGGAATATGAGTGGAATAATTGGAATATGGAATAATATATTTGCTTCACTGTGCATCATTACATTCATAATACAGAATGTTTATACAAGCTGTAAAATAATGAATATAAATGTTAGGTGTAACTTTTGAATTTAGAAGGCAACAGAAATGATGGAAAGCAAAAAGAGATGTAGAAGAGGAAGATGGGGAAGATGAGAAATGGTTACCGAAACAGCTGGAATAGCAGAAGCAGTCAAGAATCATATCTCTTTCTTTTTAGAGTGAATTCCTATATACTCGTACTCAAGCAAGATACTGTAGAAAAGCAACATGATCTAGCATAAACACCGAAATATTATTTGGCAAGTGAAGGAAATATCAAAGGATGGGTGGATGTGGCGGTAAATGTTGAATGGTCAGAGCGCATTCATAACACTGTTTCACAATTGAACCAACTATTAATTCACTCCAATGATTTGCACCTTATACTCATAGGTAATGCCATTGGGATAATTCCAAGTGCAATTGACGGTCTAAGGATGAGATTAGTGAGGCGCGCCACAGCTTCTGTCGATTAGAAAGAGCGATGTCTCGCATTTAGATCATCAAGAGTGATCAAGACAGCGCGGTGACTATCAGATATAGCTGAATCCCATAGGTATCTCTGTGTCTCTCGTTTCACATACTCTCGCACTCTCATGAAAGAGGTGAAAGAACATCAGCTTAAAAGGGGCCGGAAACCGTTACTTTACCGAGGAATTTGCTTATGTGTATTCCCTGAACACAAAAGTGGCGAGTCAATAAAACACTCATTATGAGCACATTTTGTGCGAATGAAATAAAGGTTTCCGACCTCTTTTAATACCTTAAGCGTGAAAATATACTATGCGCATGTCCACCTTGTATTTTCATACGTAATGTATTTCATAGACCTCAGATTGAACTCAGATTTTCGAAGGAATCAAGTGGTTGAATATCTTTGCACATAGTTATTATATGAGTAGCATTAAGGATAACAATAGTACGAGGCCGACTAGCGCACTTTGCATTGACACACACAGCCAATTACCATAATCGGGAACAGAAGTTCCTCATCTCATCTACTAACATCTCTTTCACTGAATATCGCTTAATTTCGCATTCTCTGCACTTCTGTAATAGCTTTCTACGAACAAGAAGATCGGGTCAACAACAAAGAGAAAATGAAATAAACAAAAGACTGCAAAAGATGCGGAATAGTAGGAAAATGTGGAACAGAAAAAGTGGAAACGATGACGAAGAGAGGAGAAAGGAATACACCGCCATTCACATTACAGTCATACAACGGATACAATCAATCGACGCCTTCCCTCCTGAATCAACCATCGCAGCCATTCACAACTACCGTACTCTTTCTCTCTTCCTTTTGCTCTCATACTGTACTATCATGTGTCTTGGAACTATGACACAATTATGTGTTGAAGAGAAGGGATGGAAGGGAAGTCTTTCGTAGTACAGTGGATGGGCGAATCGACGACTGAAAGGACAAGTGAAGCATGTATGTGGCATCATGGGGACGGGTGAGCGGGTGGTCATTGCTTCGAAATTGTATCTGTCTGATACGGAATTATGATTTGGATAATGATCTACAACCAATTGCATGCTCTTCAGCCACTTGTTGTCTCCTCCCAGGAGCCCCTTTTTGTCTGCCCCAACCTCCCTTTGCATACACCGTTGTACCTGTCCCTGATCCCCATTACAGATTACTGTAACTGATTGGTGTGGCTGATAATGCTTATGTCTATCACGAATCGATATAGATGGTAGATGAGTGCTGGGCGTATTGTGGGTGTATAGCGAGAGAGGCGATCGATGCTGCTCTCGTCGCCTGCACTCTCTTTCCTACTGTAGTGGTATGGCGCATTCTGTCATTCCATTCCCCTCTTCTAGCTTCCTTATTTTGTTCATTATCTTTATTTCTTTTCAATATCTGTCATGCTCTTGCATATTATTCACATGTTCACCTTGTTCAAATCCATTTTTCTCCCATTTGCATTATTTCTTCTGCCAGCAGTGCATATTGCTTTTCTCTGTTTTCTCTACCGTTTCTCTAGTTCAAATGCTCTCTCACAACTTGCCTATTGTTTTTTTTCATTTTATAGTATTTTTAGTATATTTATATCTCATAAGTGAGGTTTTTCCAGAGCGGGTATTGGGTAATGAACTGTGTTCTCAACAGAGTTATTTATCCGATGGAAAATACGAGTTCAGAAGCACATTGTTCGGTGGGTCACACTTATTATTTACACTTTATTATTGTTAGAAATAAGATATACTGTGAATTTTTATTGCAATGCTACGCTAAATAAAATGAATACTAGTGACACAAAAATTACAGGTTGAGCCAGATGTGTCCGTTGGCACAGAAGTGACTTCTCCAGAAGTATCCATGGATGCACCCGAGGATGCTTCCCAAGGAGAATCGAAGAAAAGAAGAAGAAGGAAGAAAATGATCATTGAAGGAACTCCTGTTGAGAGAAGACAAACACGGCAAACAGCATCCGGAGATGTCGTCGGAGGGAAGTACACCGAGAAGTTGTATTGTCAGTGCCATTATGTCCTTTATACACTGTTCAACTTTATTTTCTATTCGTCTCTTTTCTACGAAATGATCTATGAGTATGATTCAGCTCGCATTGTGAACCCTCCTACGGGCCTCCGTCGTGTTCTGTTCAAACCGGCGAAGGTTGTGATCGACAAGAAGGATAAACTGCTCATCGATATGGCTCATCCCATCCACCGGAGGGCCGATAGGACACGAAATGCCAAGCCAACTGAAGTTCTTTCAAGGCATCCCTATGGCAATAAGATGGTATGTTCCATTCACGCATTCATTGTTAGCAATGCGCTCCTTCCAACGTTCTGTCTTGGCTTCTGCTTACATGTCAGGTCCCATGAAGTCACGCAGCTCCTCCTATTCCTAGAACTCTGAGTTAAAATGAGCATATTTCTTTGTTCGTTCTTCAAATGTCATTGTGTTTGTGTGCAAGTGAGACACGATGATGTGGTCATCCGATCATCCGAAACCTCCCCTTTGGTCACCAAAAATAACGAAACGGATACTCATGTTCCTGTATGGAAACAACAACAATAACCTGCACATTGTACTGTGGGCCACGTAATACCGCACAATGGTATGTCGCGCCTTGAGGCACAAGCATCGGTAGCTATTGAAGATAAGGAATTCAAAAGGGAGATCCACTTTCATAGGGTTTTTTTCTTTGACGTGGGCCATGGAACCAGGAAGATGAATGAAATGCTCACATGCATTACACGTGTTATACCAGACACTTTTGCTATTCGCAGGGCTATGTTACTTACTATTAGAATACTTGACTCCGTTCCATACGAATATCCGACTGTTGCTACACTATCAATTTTGTATGTGTATTCAAATTTTTCATTGTTCACACAAGTTCACAAGGTTGTGAAACGGCGTAGGGTTGCTAAAAATTTGGATCTTTCATCAAATTTGGACAATTGGTAAGAAACCTAACAATAAGATTGCATCATAAAGCGACAGTCGGATATTTGTACAGAACGGAGTCAAGTAAGCCAATAATATGTTACTTTTTTCGCGCTACAGCAATCCATTTGTATCTTTCTCTTCCTTAAAATGGGCTACTAACAGCAGCTCTCAGTGCGTAGAAGACCAACATAACTAACAACGATTGTAACATTCTTTTGATATTCCTTGAAAACACCAACAAGCTATATTGTAGGTAGACGGTTGTCCTTCCAGTACATTCGGTGTAGGGGAGTCTATGTTGTACCAGTATGCATGTAACAAGTAAAAACTACTTGCTAAAATTGTCCCCACGATGTATGCAACCATTGTCTGCCGTACACTAATTGTAAGTTGTGCGCTTGAGACACAGTGAAAAGTCTAATTGCAAATTTTGCTTTTTTTTAAAACAAAAACTTAAATGTCCAGTAGATGAGTACATTCTTAATCCAATGAGCACACCATGATGGCCGTTTTCTGATGCGACGCTAACTCCGTTGTTTCGAGGTAAATGAGCAATGGAAACAAATAATGAAAGTCCCTACTTTCCTGTCTTTCGTTGTTGAGGTTGTGCTTGAAGTGACAGTCCATAGTATTCGACCGCAATTGCACCGTAGACCAGTAATTCTAACTTATTGTTAGAGAACAGTTACCAAAAATTTATTTGTGACAGAAATTATTGGACACCTTAATATAAAACTATCTTACAATTAGTTCAGGCCATTTCTGACTGCAAAGCACAATAAAATGCCTATGATCGAGTAACAAAGTAATCTTTATCACGTGCATACGATTCATTGTTAAGCTAATTCCATAATATTAGGTTTTTGCACAATATCGTAGGAGCCCCATGGTTAGCACAATGATGTCATCACTGATCTCTTTCAGATGGTTTCGTACATTGAGCCAGTTGACATGGCAAAATACGAATTGAGTTCGACCGATAAAGAACAACTGGCGGATCGAGATGAACTGATGTGGTTGGACAAGAAGGATATGGACAACGAATATCTCGAGGAGGCGTGGACTGCCATTCGGACACAATTCCGAACAATCATTCCACTTGATGCCGTACGTTTTTTGTGCAATATTTACTACAGTGAAGAAGCAACTATTGTACTGATGCTTTGCTGCTACAGCATTCATAACAACTATGAATGTCACTTTTTCATATAATGTGTCTTAAATGGACATTGACACAGCCAGCTATCGCTCTGAGACTGACAATCGACATTCTCAGATGCTTCGACGGTTAATGACGTGTGATTACGATATCAATAGGATGTTGTGTGAGATTGAAGTGGAACGAGAGGAGCGCCTTCCACAGCCACTCGTCCGCCCATCCAAGAGCATGAATGCCGATCTACTCAAGTAAAACAATCTAACGAGAAGAGTACTACGTTAACAATCGGCAGTTCCTCGATTATTTGGGGAATGTTGGAAATTCCAAATTTTATGTCTAAGAAAATGCACAATTAAATAATTCCGTTTCATTACGATAATTCAGCCTTTTTATTACGGTATTTCACCAAAAGTCGATAAAATATACCGTATATAATGTTTTTAGAGGATTTTCTTTATATCTCATTTTCTTTCACAATTAGTCAAATAAAATGCGCACATTCATGCGGCATCATCACTTTTCGCAAGTGGTGACAAGCAACAAATAGTTTTTAAATGTTCAACACAATGCACGTACCGTAGTAACCCAGTAACCCATTCGCGCCCAAAACACCGTGTTACTGCGAAGAATCTACTTAATCATTATTGAAGTAGACGTTAAGGATAATTATACGTTCACATGTAACAAAATAAATGATCATATGACAGAATAACAGTCTTCGAACGTTTAGAAGGTTCCACAAAGTAGCTCTTCTTAATTTTAAGACTGAAAAAAAAACATTCCCTACATTCCATTAGCTGTTCGTTCTACATCCTGGGTTTACTTCCAATTACATGATGATGCTTCCTTTTCAGAGCAATGAACAATATCCGCGCAACGAAATCGGACGACTTGAAGTGCAAGAAGATCCTCCGTCAGGTGCAGGACAAGGCGATGCCGGAATACTTCCTCGGGGAGATCATCACCCACTACACACACATGAAGGCACACGGATGTGTCGCCTCCCCCCTCACCCTCTGCTGCTGCCGGGAGACCTACACCACTGACCAAGTTCTCGTCGAACGCGTCCAGTGCTCCAATTGCACGTCATATCTCTGGCCACACAGGAAGACGCACAACAGGTGCGCCCTCTGCACGTTGTACAAGAGGAGGAATGGACACGAACGACGGGTACAAGGAAGATTGGATGAAAGGGAAGAGGGTATCGTGCGATGTTGGAGGGAAGCCGACGAGGAACAAGGGAAGGACATCACTTTCCACAAGGTACTCCCGTCTTTGTGAGTCCAGGATATTACTATGCATTCGAAATGAATACATACCATCTATTGATTGGTGCCAAGATAATGTAGCATACTATCTTTGATCTTTCTTAGGCTATCGAACTAAGGAAAGCAAAATATCTGAAGGAGGAGAGGAAAAATAAGGCATACTTCGAAGACGAATTCGCTGTGGACGACGAAGTGAAGCCATTCCATGGGTAGGCACCCCCCCCCATCGAATGTATTCCCTCAGATGCCCCATTGCCAATCCGAAGATTCTCGATGCACAAAAAGGGATGACACGAGAATTCTCCACCGAAGACAGACAGCGGTTATTGAAAGGTATGCATCTGTTTCTACGCGGCACTCGTTCCTACACATTTCGTCTTTTCTACACTAGGCAATATGATAAACATTCTACTGCACATAGGCACGAGAGATAACAGTCGTCCTGCACATCGCAATTCGTTCAGCTTCTTTGGCATACATGCATTGCAGTTTGATTTTCTTTTGCTACAACGTTTGAAAACAAAAAAAATGTCTGAACCTGACGTTGTCGCCAAAACATAATACATGTATACTATAATTGAGGGCCGATTACAATAGGATTCCACTGGAATAATGTACCTCTCCTCTTTAATGGATTTTTTTTCTTTTAGCGTTACTTTTAGAAACATTTCTAATGTAAGGAAAATATTTTGAATGTGAGATATTACAATTATTTCCAGAAACGTTCACGCCTGGCCGTCCAAAATGACTTTGTGCTAGTAGAACGTGTTTAGCAGACAAATATGTACTGAATATGTAAATGTGAATCTTAAAAGTCTTATGGGCGAGCGTTTTCAAGTGTTTCATCTGAAAACCGTCTTACAAGTTTTGGGCACTTTAGGCGTCTGTTCTCAAGTGAAAATCATTTTTAAAATTTGTTTCAGTTGTCTAGGCAATTCATTGTACGAAGTTCTATAACATCGTATTTGATGCAATGACGACATCGTTGTCCTGGCATGCCGTGTTCTCAACGTCGTATCACCTTCTTCTCCTTTCAGCTCTTGTTGACTATCGATGCAACTTCGAACTCATTTCCCACAAGTTGAAGATGCCCGTCTTCGATGTCCGTGCCTTCTGTCTCCGATACGGCAAGCAGTATCATCTCAGCCAGGTATTTCGCTTTGTCTGCCACCTTCCTCATATTCTTCTTCTCCATGGTCATCACTTCTCTTTGCAGCTGCTGATCGTTCCTCGGAACCTCCGTGGACCGATTCCCACCATCAAGGAACTTCTCCTGAAGAAGAAAAGGAGGAGGTTGTTGAAGATGAAGCAAAAGAAGAAACCTCGGGGTCGTCCGAGTGATAGATAGAATGTGATCATTTCACGAGTATTCCAGAATCCGGGTTCATAGTATCATCTTACATCATACATCGTATTCCTAGAGCTTCGCTTTATCCATCGTTTCTGTTCATAAAAGCGTTCATTATTTACCCGTATGAGAACAACGTAGCACATGACAACAATACAATTGGTATGGAATTTGAAAGCTTTGATATGATTGGTTTGAATGAGTGTTAGGCTGTCTATGAGATTGCTCTGTGAAGACAGTCTACAATGACAGTGTTGGTGATGGGAGGAGTCGGATGGGCGGGGCAATATCCATCGATGGCGAAGCGGAGGATGTCGACGCCGTCCCCGGCGGTGGGAATCATCGCCGGGACAAACGAACGTAGATCATAGCAATCCATGGCCGATTGACAGAGGAACAACAGGCCAACCAACAGCTCCACTGACGATTCTCTGTCCGATACTAAACATTCCATGTATATCAGGAGACCATTAGTACTCTTCTTATTCTACATATGTTACAAATTTCTTAAAAGTTTTTGTTTGCAATGTATTATTATATTAGCAATGTACATATGCATAGCATGTTTCTCCCACCGGTCTACAGTACTTGATTTGCATAAAATGACAACGGTTTTTTATAACAATAAGATATGTTACTTTGGGATAAACGGAAGTTTTCTTGTCTCAATATGAGACAAGAAATTAGCTTGAATTACTATACACACACAAGGCCGTTATTGCCATCATAGGGTTTTCCTTGCTGAAAGTGCCAATAATATACTCAATCTTTCTCTGTTCGTTTTATATACCAACTCAATTTCACTTGACTCACCGAAACTGTCACACCACATATGAGTGACGAAAGAAGCGAGATTGTCTCGAACTGCTGGGACGAGGTTGAAAAGGAGCCAAGTGGACGCCGCGCGGAGCAGCGTCCGCACAAACAGAATGGTCGCGTCGCGGTTGAAATGATGACAGTCCAACCAGACGCTACACATACAACGGGCAACTACTACAAATGGAAGCCATTCCAGGCTATAGCGTAGCAGGAACCACACTGAAAGGGAATACTGATTATTGTTAGGGGTTCAAATGCTTTTGTGTGACAGTGCATATAAGAGGGATGGGAATATAATGTTCGTCGAAAACTTCATGCATTTGATCAAAGTTTCGGACAGTCCACACTTTCTCATGGTCAGAGAAATTTCTCTGGCTATGAGAGTGTAGCGCAGTTTTCAAGATCATTTCATTCCCACCTTTCTTACATATAATATATGTATAGAAAGATAAACGAACATGTCTGATCTTGCCACCAATGAAGACCAGTGACAAAGAACAGAAGAGAAGTCTCAATGAGAGAAAGCATTCCGAGGAGCCAGACAACGGCACGAGGTTGAGGGGACCAGGCAGATGAGAGGAGGATCACCACCACGAAGCGGGGACTCGCCGAGAGCAACACCGACAGGCGAAGAGGCAACTGACGGGAGTGGACGGGTCCATGCCATACCTGCACGTTGATACTCAGTTGGGCAGCACGCACAATCGAGTGGAACGGAGACGAGAAGTTCCGGGGCTGCAAGTCGTGGACGAGAGGGATCGCCTACCCAACACCAATTCCCCCAACTGCTCCCGTAGTCATATCTCAATTGTCCCTCCGCAATATGAGGGAAGTTCTCGTTGCTGATCTCCACCCTCGTGTGTTCTCCCGTTCCTTCCACGAAATAAAATGTTCCATTTGGAAAACGAAACAATCGCCCCGCGATGTCCAGGCTGTAAATGGTTTGAATTGGAGGCCAGTTAAGCGCACTGGGATACCCATTCATCAGACTTCACTGGAATAGCACCCGAATATAATTCCCCCCAAGCGTATCCCTTTCCTTTTGCTAGAGACAGTCAGACTAACAGCTAGGCAATTTTTTTAATTTAACATGGTTGTTTGTATTTTCGGAGAACGGTTCAAGGAGGAAAAGAAGAAGAAGAAGAAGAAGAAGTATAGGAAGAGACTCACACATGAGGATCGAAGTTGTCGTCTGGAATGTGGAGAACTTTCGCTGATCCGACGAACGAGTAGACAAGGAGGCAGACGATGAAGATGAAGGCCGACGAAGCGAGGAAAGAGATCGAGAGAGTGGAGTAGGGACGAAGCATCGGACAACACAGGGGGCGGAGCCTATTCCCGCCTCTACGTATAACAATGGCACAAGAACTGGACACTGATATCCATCTACACAACATCCTCCAAATGCGGCTCTCACTTATTCTCACCCTTGTATTTCCTCTTCAAATATATACTCATCCATCATTCATACAACCAGATAGAATCCAATCTGCGCCTCTCCATCAAGTTCATTCTCCCGGTCAGTGGTCGTCTTTGCCCAAATTAGATTGCAATTCTACTACTTATCCTTAGTATCTCATTGTCAACAGTCAAAAAATATATCAATTATCGGAATAGATAACACTTAGTATAAGATGAACTGATTTTAGAACATAATGCATGGAAAGAACAGGCGATCAGACATCTATGGGAAGAACGAAAGAGAATGGGACACACTCCTCTCGTCAGGATCCCGGTTCGTCTCTCTTTCTCGTATTCTTCAGATACCTGGATTCCCTCGACTTGCTCTCTACATGAAGAATGAGACGGCGACACCCACACAGACACTGAAACATAGGTTCGCATGGGCACTTTTCATGTGGATGGTCACTGATGGAAAGGTGAGCACATCGATCCAATCTTCAAGGGAAGAAGGGTCTGGACAATTCCATCCAAAGGATACTGTGGTTGTCGATGAGCTGACTAGCACAAAAACGGCACGCTAATAACCGTTTTGTTTTTCACTTTCTATAAGAAACTAATAACAACGCGAACAGAACAAAAAACAATGAAAAGATGGAACGAAAGGCGAAGGAAGTAGGAGGGAATAGTGCGAACAGCATGCGAAGAGGGAGGCGCTTTGTCGAGGGGGCTAATCTCTTATCTGTGTTTAGGTTAGCATGGCAAGTCCCTTATATGACTCAACGTCAGGCAACACCGGATCGGCAGAGGCTTATATGGCCGCCCTCGTCGGACTCAACTACACTGCTGTGGTACGGTCCCCCCCCCCTCATTCATACTTTCCCATCAATTACTTCCTCCAACCGAATTGTTGAACGTGAGAACAGCGATAATGATCCACTTGATAACTGTCTTAGAAAGTATATGAGAAGTGTGTATGTGCACGTTGCAGTAGAAGAGAGAATGGCGGTCCCAGTTAGAAGAGAGAGAGAGGGAGAGGGAGGGAAGGTCCCGGCTGCTCCCGAGATTCTTGTCCGATGATATCCGTAATACTTTTTGTATTGGATGGTCTTTGATGGGGGATGAGACCAGTCATATTCCGCTTCTCTCATAGTCGATAGTGTTGTCGAGATCGCCCTTTTCAACCCCCAAACGGGGTTCTTTTCCTGTTCCAATTAAGTGTCCTTAGGCTTCCCTGAGCAATCCTGATGCAAATTTAGCCAAAGGCGTTTGTTCCGATTAGCAAATGAAATGGCAAAGTTTGTATGATCACTCATTGTCAATGCTCATTGCTTGTGTTGTAGCGACAAAGTATAACACATGCATTTATGTTGGAGAGGTCGGGGGAATCACTGGCCGTAAATGAAAACGCGTTTCATCAGTGTTCGAAGGTTTCGTTTACAGGTGGCAAAGGATCTTGAAAAAGAAAAAGTGGACCAAATTGAGAGATTTGGAGGAAAGATCCACAAGGTGAGAAGAAGCTAAGGGGTGAATGGCCAGGTGGATGTATCTCTCAGGAACTACTGGGCAGATAAACTTGCCACGGACAATCGCGGTTTCTATATCAACCAGTTCGGGAATGCCGATGCTGCTGAGGAATATCATGAAAGTGCGCAAAAACACAATCCACTTTAGCTGTGTGTTTGTGGCTGGACAATCCCTATTCATCGGGTACTTAGCAGGTGGCAACTATTCACTGGAGAGTGTGAATGTGTATCACGAGATCCTCACCCAGTTGGGGCGGCCACCCGACTATTTCGTGCACAGTGCGGGCACTGGAGGAACCATCACCTCGGTGGGCCGATACGTGGCTCGATATGGGAAGAAGACTCGCGTCGTCCTCGCTGATTCACAATTCTCTGTTTATATGGACTACGTCAATGAGAACAAGTACGTTATATCTTTTGCATTGTTCTTCAGATACACAAAGGAGTCAGCCAAAAATGTCTGGAAGAAGCCGGGAGTGGCGGGCATCGGATACGGCTACGATGTGGAACCAGTGATTTACAAGCAGACGACAAGGTGGTTCCCTCTCTGCCACTCACAGCTCAGTCTCCTCCCGTCTGTCATCGCAGAGACAGTTCGAATGCCGGATGCGGCTTCAGTGGGAGCCGTCCGCTGGTTGCACGAGAAGGGGGTCAATGGGGGGCCTTCCACGGCACTCAACTTCCTCGTGTCATTGTACAAAGCAGTGACGGAAAAGGGAAAGTGAGCTTTCTCCTGGTCGGTCATCTCAGGGACACAACCGTCGTCACCCTTCTCGCGGATCCCGGCTCCTTCTATCTCTCGACGTATCTCAACGATACGTGGGTGGACACGACAATGGCATATTTGGGTGGGACGCGGACCGTCCACTGTTGGCAAGACGTCATCACGAGGTGTGCCTCTCATGCTGCGCACCTCATCATTCAGATCCATCAACAACGGAACGGACTTCTATGCCGAAGGAACGAAGACGTGTTCCACATAACATGTTTATTTCTTCTCAAATACAAAATAATATGTTGATAGCAACGTCCTGGTTTGTCGCATCTCGTGAGGAGACCACCTCGGGACAGTTCAGTTAGTCGGGAAGACACTCTCGGAGAGAACATCTCACTCACCAGATATTATATCCACCTAGAGAGTATCTATGCGGGATCAAGAAAAGAATGAAGGGAAAGCAGAGGCTCACATAAAATAGCCATGGATGATCCGCAAGAGTTATCCCCATTAGGGAACAGTCCACTCCAGACTTGTCAGAGCGGCATCTTAGGACCATCGAGCACAGTTGGACAATCTCAAACAATTGCTTTCGAAAGTATGAATTTCGAAACACAATACATTTTTAGCATCTTTTAGTGAATAACATGACTATTGTGGTGTTGGGGCTTGACGCAAGGCACATACATATTCTTGTGCTTGCATAGGTGTAATTGTGATTACAATAAGAAGGTTCCTTCATGGTATCTCATTGTTATATTACTTAGCAAATACAAAATTTTGTTAACCTGTTATGAACTGTGAACAATTTGAATATGCTTATAAAATTGACTATGTTGCGACAGTCGGATTTTTGTAAAGAACGGAGTCAAGTATTCCAATAGTCTTTCCCCTCATCATTTCCTTTTTTTAGACGTGAAACTGTCTCTTAGAATCCAACGACCTTACGGAAAACCAGGTCTTGTGTTCAGGAGATAGTTGCTGATAGTTGCTATCTCCTTCAATGTGTGCTTCAAATGATTCCCTATGTGATGAATGAATGAATTCTTAAAACTTGATAGATCCCCAATTGTAACACCCAAGAATAAGACAATAGTGATTTCTGTTGTTTACAAGTCGTGTGTGCTATTGGGTGAGGGAAACCCCATCCGTCGTATTTATTCCCTGAGTTTATTACCAGAGGTCACGACAAACTTATGATTAAATACCAGACCACTATCTCATGGTTCATCATGACCTGCTAACAATAAAGCTTTTAATATCAAATCAATTTAGGCCATAACAGAATTTCTAGGTTTCATTTCACAGCGTTTTAAAGCTGTTCCTAGATTGCCGGTAGACAATTTGCATATTTCTTTGTTCATACCTCAAATTCCTTTGCTTTTGTATGCAAAATGAGGACCAGCGGTCATGATTTGACAGACATAACTCCAAAAATGTTCGAATAGCAACCTTTAAAAGTAAGAACAATGTTCTAACAAGAAGCGCCATTCCGAATAACGACTTTGCAAAGCGGCAAGTTCATCGGCTGGCGATCCCCGATCATCACCAGAATATGCAAAAAACAACAAACACAGGCCGAGGTTCTTGCGCATTGTTTCATAACAGTCTCGCATTAAAGCTATTATTTAACAAACAAATGAATATTTTCTCGACTGTATTTGATACTAGGTCTTCCTCTCTAAACTGGCACGAAAAGCTTGAATATTAGCCATATTATCTAGGCGTGAGTACCAGAATTTATTGGCACGTTTTGCAAATTTGTATTGCGCCGTATTCTTAGGGGATCATTCAGCTTTACTGCGACCCCTCATATAATGAACAAGCAGACGCAGCAGGCATACTGTACAATATCGATAAACACGCCTTCGAAATGTATTAGCGCGTATTCGTAACTTGTTGGCGCAGAAAAAGTTACAACGAGTGTTATTTTTAAATGTATGTTCTACATTTTTTATGTTAATTTAATTGTGTCAGGGTGAGCAGCGAAATGAAGGAGACCGAGTCGAACACTGTCCTCTTGGCGGTGCACGAAGATGAGTTGCCCCATCCATCGGTGGAATGTGGAGACGAGAGGACGTCTCCCGTGGTCTCCGGCGGTTCTCCCGCACCTTCTCCTGCCGGGTCGGAGATATGGGCTCCTTCGGTGAATGGTCCGGCTGTGATGCAAGTGGATATGTTGCTGAAGAAGGGTTGCAAACCAACGGATATCATTTCGCTGCTCTTCCCCCATGTAAGGGCCCCGATGGCTGGATGGAATCAATCAATTGCTATTTCTATTTTATCCGAACTCCTTGACGAGCCGCCAAAACGCACCAAACTTGTGCAGTACAACTCATTGGACGACGCCGTCCAACTCTTCAGGCATGTTATATTTTTAGAGTATTTATTTTCTGTAATATTATCATTTTCAATGATAATATTTTAGAGAATCGCGGCGTATTTTGATATTGACTGGAGCCGGTGTATCGGTTTCATGCGGAATACCAGATTTCCGGTCAAAGGATGGTATATACGCGCGGTTACACACGAGTTATCCGGATCTCCCTGATCCGTCGGCTATGTTCGATTTGGAATATTTCAAAAGGAATCCAAAACCATTTTACGATTTTGCTCAGGTATTTGATATTTTGTATATGCAATGCAATACTCTCTATCTTTGAACGTAGGGCTGTTCTTCGTCGTGCACGAAGGATACTTTTTGTTTCTTTATGAATTGGTTGTTGTATAAGAATATAATAATATGTTTATGTGTTTCGTTTCAATTCAATTTCAATTGAACTTTCAGGAAATCTTCCCTGGTTTGTACCAGCCATCGTTTTCTCACAGGTTCATTGGTGAACTGGAGAAACGTGATCAGCTGTTGCGCAATTATACACAAAATATTGATACCCTAGAGAGGGTGGCTGGAATCACTCGACTCGTCGAATGCCATGGATCATTCTCCAATGCCACTTGCCTAACCTGTAAGGCCAAGTACACTTGCGAAGATGTACGGCCTACTGTTTTAAAAAAGGTGCGCTTTTGTTGCTTGCAATACTTGTTAGTATATTTGGATATTAGACATGTATAATGTTCTCTCGACAGTCGATGTTATGGGAAATTGCAGGAGGTTGCGATGTGTCGTGAGTGTGCAACGGGAGTGATCAAACCAGATATCGTGTTCTTCGGCGAAGATCTGCACGAATCTTTCCATCTCCAGATGGCTGAAGACAAAGATCATGTCGATCTCCTCGTTGTCATCGGTATTTGCACACTTCATCATAGCATAAGATACTCTCCAGTTGGACCAAAAAGTTTTAGGGGGGGGGGTGATTTCTTTAGGATTCATTCATTCATGACTGTATTCGCTTGAATGGAGCAGCAAACAACTGTAGCATTTTTTTGCCTGAAACAAGTTGTTATTAATCGATTAATGTATTTCTTTGAATACAGTATCTGATCCAAATCTAATGTACACGTAAAAATATAATGAGCACTTTTCAATTTGTTAATAACATCGAACTAGCGAACTAAAACGCACTTTCTGCATGACCTGATCTACTTCATAGGACTTATTCCGCTACAAAAGTGCGAAAGTGCGATGTTTTTGTGAGAAACGCAAATTTAATTTGTTTATAGATATATATAATGAGGCACGGCAAATATGAGGGTATACCCCCACCTCTTATTCCCTACAGCCTCAAAATATGGGAAGGAAGGGGTACGTAAATCGGACATTCTTATGCTATGTGTGGAAGCGATGCTCTTTGGCCGACATGGAGAACGTTTCGCTGAGGAGAGACAATGAATGCAGTTCATTTGCAGGATCGTCGTTAAAAGTGCGTCCAGTGTCGTTGATTCCGTTCTCCGTCTCACCGTCGGTCCCACAGATCCTCATCAATCGGGAACCACTCTCATCCTATTCACCCGATATCCAATTGTTAGGTTGGTGAATAGAATTTGGTCTTCTTAAGTGTTCTTATTTCTTGCTTCAAATATAGGCTGTTCGTATACTGTGACATACTGTAGCGGTTGCGTGCTATTCCAATCTTGTTTTTTGTTAGTGACATCTGCCGCAGTAGTAAATCTCCCGGATTCCGTGAGCTCGAAATCTTCCAGGTTTCTTTCTTCTATCTAATGGGAATTTCCACTGAGCTCGCGGATTCCGGGGGGTTTACTACCGCGACTGACATTTATTTTCATCCCAGGTAACTGTGACGATATTCTGCACGAGATCGCGATTCGTCTTGGCTTTGAACAAGGAACAACCACAAAAAGAGAAATACCGGCAGAGGAATTCAGAGAGGTTTCTTATCCTCTATCATCTACAATTAACATATTTTTTTCTCGAATGTTTTGTGATTCTCATAATGTTTTCTTTAGATATTCGATCGGCTGGCGAATGCCGATGAGAAAGACGAAGAAAAAGAAACGGAGAAGGACGACGTTCCCGATCTCGTAGAAGAAGATCATCTGCCACCCAAACGACCGCGACTCGAAGATCTCTATCAGAGGAGATACGTGTCCATCGAAGAACAGCTTCCACCCGACTCATTCTTCAGGGTAAGTCGCTTCCTTTCATTTGCAAGAATTGGTCTGCAAGAATCTTAGCCGAATGTGATTGATGTGCAGGTTTCTTCGAATGTGAGCGTGTTCCCTGGGGCGGAATTATTCGTGGACCTCGACACGGGGATCGTCTGCCAGCCACCACGTATACGGACATCCCAGCCACAAGTTTGTCCACTTGTTTTTTCTTATTGTTTGAACATCGTGGGTGAAGACGGGGGATGAAAATGAGCTTGCATTGTTTTGCATAGAGAAGGATGTTCAGATACCGGAATCCTCGTTTGATTCGGACGAAGTGGCGGACACGTCATCAGACTGTGATTCGGAATCTTCTCATCCCCTGAGTGAACCTCCTTTCTGCCATTCCCCCGAACCCCTTCCGATTCGTGTTCGATCTGCGTCCTGCCACGATCCGATTGATGTGGATACGGTACTGCCGGCCTCTCTGGCGAAAGACTCCCTCGGTCCCCTTCTGGCAGTGTTCCCCGATGATCCACCCGAGTCGCCATCTTCATAGTCTGATCGGTTGCATCTCCATGTGTATATGTGTTGTTGTTTCTGGTGCTCGTCTGCCTTTTCTTTTCCATCCGAATGTCATCTTATGCGAATATGTTGCGATACTTAATGCACATTGTATATACAAATGGCCATAAATGGTTGTCGTTTTAGATGACTTTTCTGTGGGGAGCAGCAACTTCAGCATATCAAGTGGAGGGAGGACGAAGGGAGGGGGGACGGGGGTGGTCCATGTGGGATGAAATCACCAAGGACCGGGAGGACAGACACTTCTCATGCCTATCCTACCACAAATGGAGCGATGATATACAATTACTGCGACAACTAAAGGCAATTCTTCATGGGTTCTGTGTTGGAATTCTATCCAACAGGTGGTTGGATACAATAGCGGATGTTGAGAAAGCCTTTTCGTGTTCAGTGATTATCACATGATCAATCGATTGCTGATTACAGTTGAATGCGTATCGCTTCTCCATTTGCTATTCTCGTGTATTCCCTGATGGAGAACGAAGGAACCCCCAGGGAATGCAATATTATCGGACACTATGTGAACACCTTGTCAGTGAGGGAATCACTCCTGTGGTAGGGAATGTCCTGAGGTGAATATCATCATCAGGCAACTCTCTATCATGCTGATCTTCCATTGGCCCTGTATAACAAGGGAGGATGGCTCAACAACAATATGGAGGATAATTACTGTCAGCTGGCACGATATTGTTTCGAAGAACTCGGGCATTTGGTAAGAGGGGACAAGGGGGATAAGAAGCCTAGGAAAAAATGCCAACAAAAAAACGATCTGAACGTTTTGATTTCACAGCATCCTACTTTCGCCGATCTAATATAACTTGCAATAGCAAAGGCTTCGCTCTCCGTAGCAAGGGGATATGCAAATTTGAGACGAGCAGAAGTTTCATTGCTTCCGCATATTGTAATCTTACCTAGCGATTACAAAGGAATATGCACATTTGAGACAGGCGAGAAGTATTCCAACATGATGTGGTGATTGGTCAGCGAACAAAAACTGCTGCCCTTCAAAACATGAGCCATAAACCTCAGATTAATCTGAGATGCACCTGAAGATTATGACTGCCTTCTGTATGTGTGGATAGGGACGTCAAGCTCCGCCCACGTTATCTAGCAATGTTTGTTTAGAGTCCAACCATTATAGCATAACGAGTGAAGAACTTGTTGCTGCTTCAACGCGATCGTTGTGTGCAGAAATGTATCGGTTCCTCTTGTATTCCGATATATTCGAGTGTTTTATAACATGAGACTGTAGGTGAAGTACTGGATTACCTTCAACGAAGTTGGAATGCACGCCTGGTCGGGGGTTGTGCCCATACAGGGACAACCAGTGCATTGTCTCGAGCGGGATCCCCCTGAGGGGAGACTGAGGAGAGATGTTCCGTTCCATGCAGCCCACCATATGCTCATCGCACATGCGAAGGTCTTCCGCATCTATCAGCACGAATTCGCACATCAGAAAGGTACGAGAAATATTCAGAGAAAGAACGTCTACTAAGAACAAACATGAAGAATGTATGCAATTGTAGGCCAAGTCGGTTATACAGCGTGTGGTCGATGGTACGAAGGAAAGGCGTCCACACAAGCATTGGACTTGCTGTTCCATATATACGTGGACCCTCTCGTCACGGGGGACTATCCCCCGTCTGCAAGGGAACACTTGCGGGCCATCCATGGACGAGATCTCCTGCCTGTATTCACCGACCAGGAAAAGAACATATTAAAAGGTCTTGTTTACATATCCCTAATTGTAAGAAATGCATTTCCTACAACTGAAAAAATTCAATCTCGAGTTGTCGGGGATAGCTCATTTTCTTACTTTAATTTAATAAGAAAGGACGAAAAATAACTTGTGCGAAAACAATAACTTATATATATATATGTTTATCAAACCCATTATATAACACAAGAAGATGCGAAAGTTCAAAAGCAGCTTGGGTTGTAAACGTCGTAGGTGGTGGGGTTTATACAGGGGGAAGTGGGCCGGTACAAAAATGGGGCTAATTGTAAGATGTGAGCATAGGAGTATATGAGTATATGAGTATATGAGTATATGAGTAATGTGAGTAAATTAAGTAGTGAGGATGCCTAGTTAGAGGTAGACAGTAAAAGATAACTAACAGAAGACTTAAAATTAGGAATGGAGAGATTGAAGAGGTGAGGTGGAAGCCAACTTGTAACTTAAATTAAACATTAATTCTCATTTTAGGATAAAAAACAATATTTTGTCGACTAGTTTCTTACTGACAGAAATATGAGCTTGTATGCTTATGTTTCGTGTGTTTTGAGTAAGAAATTTCTGCTTTTACACATGACATTTTTATTAATTCTGCCCTTGGCAAAGTAATATAAAAAGTGATCAGGATCCATACACTTCCTTGGAATAAATTACTACACGACATTATTAATGGAGCCGTCTGAAGATAGTTCTCCAAACTCATTCGAAGGAATTACTCGCATTCATAATGTTCCCGATCACTTTGAGAGGTACGAAATAAAGCAGTAGCTGAGATTGAAAGAGCGGCCGGCAACCATTGGACAAGGAACCATCCGGTGGGACTGCAACACATGCTCCATCATATACGAGTGCGATACCAGAACATCCCCCTCATGATCACTGGCATGTTCTCACTTCATCACACACACATACATACATATAATACAAATATGAATATTCTCATTCTTAGAGAATGGATGTCCCGATCATCCTGACAATAAACATCCATTACAAGACGACAATCGGGTACGGTATCTGCAGTGTCATCTCGACGCAATGTCTAAAGGTACCGCATAACTTACTCCTTAATACACATGGCCAGCTAGAATGTATGCGACCTGTTGCAGCGATTTCTTCCGGTTGTGCAGTGATCGGATTCATGGTGTGGTCATTGATGGACAACATGGAATGGGATCGTGGTTTCACTGAGCGTTTCGGCATTTTCCGCGTTGACGCAGACGTGAACGCGTTGCGAACACCGAAGAAATCAGCTTCCTTCTACTCGCAGTATGTCCACGAACATCCTAATGGAGTGTAAGCAGTCCCAGAGGGAACCTCATCATCCGAATAGAGAAGAACAAATATTGATTGCCTTACCACATGTTTGTTACCGGATATTAATTGTTTATTGAGCAACGTCGTACATAGAAGGAATGCATGATATGAGAAGTATGAGAATGGTTATCCATTGCAAGATGCGTGCCAAGACAGCACAGACGATTCGTCCCTCCGCTCTACTCCCAGTCGATTACCACCCCCATCTGCCGTTGTCAATGTCGTATTCCGGACCTTCTCATACCTGTTTCATGTACAACTGCATAGAATGCCACTACGCTGTTAACAGAGACGTAGCTACTATCAAAAGCTCATGACTGACCTGCTTCGACATGGAGCAACAAGGAGACGGTGGAAGGCACGACGATACTTGTGAGAGTACGCGACGTAGATCAAAGGGTTGATAGACGAGGAGAGAAGCGCCAGCCACTGAAACAAATGGCCAATTCTACTAGTGATAGTAGCTAGTCTCTTCTAACAAGTGATGCTTGTTAAATACTAATTTTCGCTCATTTTTAAACATTTGCATGCTAATTGTAATAGAGAGCAAGAACCCTAACAATAAGTTGTAGCAGCTTGCGAACCTGGAATAGTGGCCTGAGGACATTGATGATCATCCAAGAGATGTCTGACACGAAGAAGTAGAAACAGTACACTCCATACAACGGCACCCAACACATCGCGAACACCACTATCACCGTCAGCATCATGTGCGCCACACGCAATTTCACCCGCTCGTCCCTCATCTGACTCGTCGCACCCCCGAACCGCGCTGCGACCGCTCACCTGAGAATTAACGGCCAGACTTCGTCTAGTGGAGATGGTGTAGAAGATGAGTGTGTAGAAAACGATGATGAGGAGGAAAGGGAAGATGAAAGCGAGAGTGAGATTCACAACAACGAACATCTCCATTGCAAATTCAGCCGTATCCGAGCAAAGAGTGACATTCCAATCATATTCTGCCACAAAGATAACCTGCTCATCCACAACGTCTCCTTTCCTGTACACATACCTCGTCGAAGGTGAACAACGTCGGTGCACTCATGGCACCAGATACCAACCAGATACACGCTATCACCCACAACGTGTACGATGCGTCCCATACTGCGTATCTCATCGTGTGACATATTGCAAAGTATCGGTCGGCTAAAACGGTTTACATAAGTATCAAGTACAACATCTCTATACCATCTTGTTGTTATCTCGGGGGATTCGGTTATGAGATTGTCTCCGATCTCCGAGAGAAAGATCGGAGTTATCTGGGAGTGCAAGTCTCTACTATCACTCCCAGACAGTCTACGAATGCGGGGTAGGAGCGACCTGATAAAGATTCCTTTTTATGTCAATGAGGTACGGCAGAGCAACGAAAATAACGTCGTACATGTATTGGCTTAGAGAGTTATATCTTACGTTCAGACCTGCATAACGTGTCGAAAATAATGGCTTGTGTATGATGGGACATCATGAAGGAACATCCCAAAAAAGGCAACGATGAGCAGAGAGAAGAGAGATGATTATGCGTGGGGGCAAAATAAAATGGCGATAAAGCGAAAATGACAAAAACGGCTATTGAGCGGAAATTGAGAATGGAAGATACATTTCAGTGCTAATTCGTTCTCAGTAAAGTGTGTACATATTACGAATATAACTTGGACACTTTTGGAAACACCGAGATGACCTGTTTGGCAATATACATTCTTATACATATGAACAGTTTACAACTAACACAAAGAACGTTCGGATTGGGAGGTGATGGTGGGTGGCTAAGAGGAAGCAGTTCCTTCGTCGATTGGCAGAAGGAATGAAGGAGGAAAGAAACCTGTGACAGCGACGAGGGTGTAGATGGACGCACACGACGTCGTCGAGTTGATCCACGTGGACAACTTACAGATCGCAGCTCCCAGCAACCATTCTGAGAAGTGAGAGAATCCCTCGCACACCTGTCACTATGCTGTTGAGCAGAGTGCTCGGCAGACAAAACACCATCACAAGGAGATCCGCCACCGCCAGCGAAGAAATCAAGTAATCCGTCGTCGTCCTCAGCTGACGATGGAAGGCGACCGCCAGGACGACGAACAGATTGCCGAATAAACCACACACAAACACTGCCAAATAGGAGATGGCGAAGATGACCGTCTGTGGATGAGCGGATCGAGGCATTCACTCACCAACCACGGCTCGTGTCGGAAGAAGCCAACGTCCTCCATCAATGGAATAATCTAGAATGAAAATGAATGAAGGAAACGAAAGGCTCTCGACAAATAAAGTAATCCAAATATCTCATGGGAATACGTGTGGATATTGTAGCGCACACCAATATGATACAGCGCATGCTAATTATGCATAGAATGCCATGGCTGCTCCATTCGATTCCACTCGTCCGCCTCATTATCACTGATCAATTATTATTACATTTATTACACTTATCACAATAAGCGAAATACAAAGAGCGATAACAATATGTATAATTATAAAGAAGGGAATACTGATGAGGAATAAAGAGGAGTCCATCCAATGGTCCCCTGAATCAGGGGAACACCGAAGGCACACACCCGAATGTCCACGGAAAGCAATTAAGACATTCACAGAGGAAGCTTCTGTTTCTGCGACTGAAGAGAATGACATCCCCACACAACGATCAACGACGACAGCAGCAGACATAGCGAGGACACCGACACTACCGACGAGATGAAGAACACCTCCGACACGCAGAGTGTGTCAGCAGAAGCACTGCAAGACGTCATTTGGGTGAATACACGCACCTGTTGGTGTGGTTGGCAGATGCAGTGAGGGCGGCGTCTTCGTCCTCCTCTCCCTTCGCGAACACTCGGATGATGGTGGAGAGGGTCTCCTCGGTCTGTCCTTCGGCCGCCCTCTTCTTCCTTCCATGAGAAGTGAACAACTCGTTGGTTCCAGAATCCAAGCAGTTCGACTAAATGGTCAATGTGTTCGACATAACTCATCGAGCAAACGAGAGAAGAGAAGAAACTGACCACCGGGCAACCGTTGGGTCCCGCACAGAACATGACAGTGCACATGATCTGCACATCATACGATCCGTCCAATCGGAATGCTCGTACATCTGACTTCAATCGATTCTTCTCGAAGTCCTGTTCGACGGGTCCAATGAGGGCCGGATACCGGGGGCATCTGGAGGATGGTTGTGTGAAGGAAAGAAATACCCATTCTCGATGAGAGTGAATGGAGCAGAATCACCGAATCCTCCGATGCGAGTGGCGACGCATTCGGTGACCATCATGTTATGGGGACCGGCCTGTTCGGAGGTGACGACGAGGAGAAGCGGATCTCCGATGGACGCCTTCTCCAAAGGCTCTTCCAATTGGTTCAGGAAGGACAATTGGGCTGTGACGGGTGGAGGAGTCGCCACTTCCAACACCTGTGTGTTCGCATTTCTAGAAGGAGTCATTGGGATGGAATGCATACCCGGCCTCGTAGATCGTGGTCACAACCACACTTCCTTCCTTCACCATATTGTCCATCGATACATCACACGACACACGATAGAAACGATCCCATTCAGTAGTCACCTGGAGGAACATCATTGTGTCGCTCAGATACTCGCCGAGTCAGCATGTGAATGGAGGCTACCTGGTGAGGGAGAACACCATCGAGAGAGACGACAACGAGGGCTTCCATCTTTCCATCTCTGATCACAGTTCCACAATCAGTGGAAATGGTTGGGGGAGGGAATGTGATGGAGATCTGCTTGGCATTCTCGACCACTTGGGAACAGGTGGAGAACCTCTCGGCTGCGTAGATGGCCCCCGTGTACGGCTCCTTCGTGTTCACAATGAACCGGATGCCGTCGTTCGTGCAAAGAGCCATTCCTCCGAATTGCGATTCTGACAGGGAATGGAAAGAGAATGGACACGAACCACAGTTGAACTCGTAGTAGTCCGTGGCCGGGTTCGCCTTGATGTTCGCATCCGCGCGACCAACGCCGTAGATGAAGCACGACGATCCCGTTCGGTCGTAGTTCAATGACTTGCAGTTCAGGTTTTGGAAACACAGGGAAATACAATCAGAGACGGTTACTCCTTGAGCAGAGGCAATTACCTGAAAAGGGAAATCATGGAGAGAAAGGAAGAAAATAAAAGGGAAGACAAGATACGAAGAAAACGAAGGTCATACAAAAGAAGTAAGGGAAAGGGGTAAACGGACTTCTCCCTCGATGGACGACCCGATGAATCTCTCGAAGGCAGCCTGTTGACGACATGTCGAAGAGGACAGATCAGCTGAATCATTACATTCAACAACGCTTTCTATTCCAGTGTTTCTATTCCCATCTTTACAATCTTATGCAAATGTATCTGAAGAAGCGTATCCGTGATATGGATGTAATGTGTTATGGGAGTGGGATGACTCCGTGGGATGACCCCGTGGGATGACCCCGTTCTGACCGGCTACGCAGACTGGTTCGTAGTAGTCCTTCGCCTGCACTTGTCCCTGCTGGTCAGCCCGCGAGAACGTATCCTCATCCGAAACGATGCAATTCTTCTCCGATGGAGAGAATTCCACCGAACGACAGAATGTGTTCAGCGAGTCCAGACATTTCTGCAGACAATAGGACTCCTGTGCTTCGACAGATTGAGTGTGATCATAGAAGTGAATCTCGAAGTTGGTTGTCTTGACGAATACGAGATTTCCTCCGGTTTGTCCACATCTGTTCTGACGGGTCAGACAGTTGTTGTCGAAGTAGTCGACGTTGTCATTCGTGAGACGGAGATGAGTCGGCTTCGATCGACGGTCCTCCGTCGACAATTCACATGAATATGTGTCATAGTTGTAGTTGACTGAGCGACAGACAAACTCGGACTCCTTCAGACACGTGGAGAGGCACTGCTCGTGGGAGCCAACCTGAACACAATCACATCAGTACGCGATCACCATCAACTCTGCTTCTTCTTGCATGGAACACTAAAGTAGGATATATGGGGCAATGGGATAGATGAACATTTGAGAAAAGTCGTGCTAACAATAAGATATTCTTGCCTTATTGTTAGTGCGGCTTTCATTCACTTTATAAGTGGTCTACAAGAGTGATTTCATGGGCCTGATCTCGTGAATGGACAATTGGCCAATACGAACCAATCCATGAGTAACGGATCTCGTTCTATGAAAGGAGAAAGGGGAGCTGAGGAATGCGGGATGACTCACCTGGACAGTCTTCCGAACGAATCCATCCAAGCGAGTCTTTCGGTTTCGCTCGAATGAGAATGATCGGAAGGTACACGCCTCGTGGGTAGACACGGCTGGCAGACATGTCTTCTCATAGTAGAAATTGTTCGCAGATGGGTTCGTTGCAAACTCGGCGGTTCCTGGCAAGAAACGAGTGAGGAACAGGGAATATACCGGCTGGGGAAGCGGCATCATCAAAGAAGTAGCATGTCTCACGACCATCGAAGTTGAAGGAAGCACACACTCGCTGCGCACCCGTCGTCGGTTCGATGTTGTTCCGACAGTATTGGGCACACGTGAGATCGTGTCCGGCCGTAGACACGACAACCGGAGTCCCACCCAGACGAGTCCGGGGGGTCCGCACGAAGGCCGTCGTCTCGTGGGCAGCACAGTCGAACACCGACTCTGCCATCTCTGGCAGCAACAACACGAGCAACCACCACCCAGACCTCATCTGAATGGCAGAGGGATCAAGGAGGAGTGGGGAACAGTGGACTGCGAGGGATCAAGGAGGAGTAGAGAAGAGTGGACTGCGAGGGATCAAGGAGGAGTAGAGAAGAGTGGACTGCGAGGGATCAAGGAGGAGTGGAGAAGAGTGCACTACAAGGGAAGCGAAGCCAATTCGTACGAAGAAGCACAGCAAGCAATGAACACAGAAGAGGGTGAGTGGACAATGATATAGGAAGAAGGACGGGATGGACTCGAAGAGACCAGGGAGAGGAGACTGACCCCTTTATCATGCTTGAAATGGGAAGACAAGAGAAGCACAATCCATATAAAAGGAAAGAGATGCCATCGGCAGTGCATGGAATGGTATGAAGGGAACCTCCGGCTGACCACTCCGTGACCATGACCTCCCCCTTATCAACAATCTCATACGAGATCCTCCCATCCACGATTCCCTTCCAATCCACTAAAAAATAGGTCGGACAGAAAGAAAGGGAGGAATGGAGAAGAACTCACACCAACCGGGAGTTCCATTCTATTCGGGTCAATTGAAAACGACACCACTCTTTATTCATACAAGTCAAATGATTCTTCTGATAAGATCAATAGAACTCGTGCGATACGAACACCCGAAGTGGTTCCTGAATAGACCAAACTGCTCTCGAACAACAGGGAACAATAAGCATGTGGCTAAAGGAGGAAAAGCGAACCAATGGTTGAGATGGTGATACAATTCGTAGAAGGGGATCCTTTCTTCTGAACCATTTCTCCTCGGAAGAACCTTCTCGTAAGTATTCCAGAATGGTCGTCCGAATCCACCGAACATCCTCATGATTCCTTCTTCGAATTCTGGATCAGCATATGCACTGGAAGGATCGAATATGACAGCGTGTCCATCGGAAGTCGCCCAATTGCCAGACCAGAGGTCGCCATGGACGAGGGAAGGAGGGACTCCATCTGTCGGACGGAGCTTCTCCTCTGCTGATCTCTCCAATTCCGGCCAGAGTGATAGCAGATCTCGATCGGCGCCTTTCTACACAATGAACACAATGCAAAAGCTCACTTCCAGAAGACGATCCACTTGCGGTTTCAGACGATTACGAATGAAGAAAGTCTGAACAGACTCGTTGTGCAGCCTATGGTTGTGATAACATGCTCTTCTTGACAGAATTGTGCGAACCCCCAATGTTTATTTCACAAATTTTCTTTTTGGGAATAGTTCGCTCATTTCCCCGCACATGTTTGATCTCCCCGCCGTCCCTTCCTTCCCTGACATACCCTCCAATCATCGCACCATTCGTTGTTCTGAGGAAGCACTCCACAACACGTAGGAACATGGAACCCGAATTGGCCTTCAGATGGATTCCTGTGCAGTCGGCCCATTCCCTCACCGAGTTCCCCCAGAAGTGTGCGATCGTGTCCGAGAGGGAGATACTCTGTCACTATGGCCCATTCTCGGCCAACATGGACGACTCCTTTGACCGCGGGCACGCGGATCGACGCGGTCTCGCGGATTGCATCGAGACTCGCAGCCTCTCCGCGACACAACACTTCTCCCTGCACATTGACTACCGAGATTGCTCACATGTTCAGAAGAGTTAGTCTTGACAAAGAGACGCTCTCCTCCAGCCTGGAAGACATTCCCCGACATCCGTTCGACGGGGACATCGAGGAGTCCTTCGATGGCGTCCTCCATTCTCTCTAACATTCCGTGTCGTCCCATTCCCCTCGAATCAGATACTCTGTTGCCAATACGACTGTCTCGCGGTACTCAACAAGCGATACATATTTATTAAATAAACCCGAACAGTCTCATAACTCTATAAACATTCTTTTTTATACATTATTATGCCCGTTGCGAGCGGGGACTCTTGGAATGCAATTGAGCGAATATCTTCTCGAAGCGATTATTGGGGAATACGGTAATGAGCAGTCGTTCAAGGAGGACATAAATCAGACGCCGATTGAGATGAGGATTCTGGAGCGCAGAAGATACCGTACTCACTCCTGTCATAGATGTCTCCGCCCCCAAGATCAATTTGAGTTCGTCGGGGAGGGCAGAAAGGAGAAGGGAACGGGACAAAACACGGCAACGATGGTGGAAGGACGGGGGACGGGGATGGACGCGACCGGACAACTTCCCGTCTGGCCATACCGTATCCCTGCAATCAAGGTTCATCATATAAACAGAACAATCAGCCATCTTCTGAGAATAGCTAAGACAGTAGGAACGTACCGTAACCCTGCGAGATACTGAATGACTTGTTCTTCTCCTGTCAGCCAATGGACAAGGTCGATGATTCTTCTGTTGATGGACGTGCCGAGGGGAGTGACGAATTGGCGGAGGAGCGCGACCTGCAATCCATCTCCCTCCACCGGATTCCTACCATCTGCCTGCGTATCCATGCATGCCGTGCTCGGACCCCGAACACCTCGTCCACAATGAGGAGGAGGACCCTCAATGGAATGGACTCGTGGTTGTGTCCATTGATGGACGCGGCCACTCTGTCCGTCTCTATGCTCCTTGTGGGTCGAATGATCGTCACGGCTGCCCGATTCAATCCGTCGCCCACCACACTCACACTCCGGGAGACGCCCCCGTATACCGTATCGGGGACCGAGGTGACCGCGTTCCCGAAGGCACGGACAGATGAACGGATCGGGTCGAACACAGCCGACATCATCTGGAGGAAACAACAACATCCACAACTGTCAATGTGCAACGGAACACGTCAATATACCGTAACCCACATGTCCAAACACGCTGGCGATAAGCTAACCAATTTACTGATTGTTAGCATGCCAAAATGCAAACACTTTTAAAGCAAACATTTTTAAAGTATAAAAGTGAAATACCTTCTTGGAGAGTGCTTCTCGTGTACCAGTATATTCCTTGGATACGAGGAAGTCGTGGATGATCTTATCCAGCCCAGGATGCGATTGGAGCATTGTCGGTTGTAGAATACACTAAGAAGAAGAGTGACTATCTGATGAGAGATTTAGTAACTACCACACCATATCAGCACTACACACAACGTATCCTTGCGTACCTCCATGTAGGAGTTGAGTGCTTTCGTCCGTCGGTCGAGGAAATGCGCACTCAGATTGTTGAAAGTCTTCTTGCCGGGGAAACTCAGATTGTCTGACAGAGCAGGAAACTAAACATAAAAGCATATTCTATTTCAACCACACTAATAGAACTCAAGATGAGAAAAGGAAATGTCCCAACAGACCTTTTGTTGGACGATAGTGTTGAGTAGATGGAAGTCGGAGTACCTCCTGAGCACATTCCACCCACTCACCCGCCTCCCTCCCAGTGTCCGCGTCACCCTCACGTTGTACAGGGCGAATGCACATTTCCCCTGTTGCCCGATACCGAGTGTCTCCACGACAACAGACAACACTGGATCGACGGGTTTCTCGTCGAAGAGTGGTTCTTCGACAGGTGGATGTCCGGTGGGAGACGGGCTGGTGGAGGGTGGCCCCCCACCCGTCGATCCCCCGTACGCACTCGTAACTGATCCGTCCAACATCGAGCCACTGGTGATGGAACCGCCATCTGATGTCCCCTTCTCATCCGATATTATTCCTTAAGGGATCAGGAGATCATTTGCAGCCAAGACATGTTGTGGGCTCAACCCCACACTTAACGCCATTCTACAGAAATGAGGAGGTGATGAACGAATATTTCGGAAACCACGTACTTCGCAAACTCAAATATTGGCAACGTAATGGACACACCTATAGTCTAACCAATGCTCTCCCTACGAGTCCTAAAACTCGTGAGACTCATCCTTTAAATACTTCACGTATCACAGCTGCAAATGCACAAATGGCATATGATACAGTGAATTATTAGGAGAACAGAATATAATGTGAAATACCCAATTCGAGAAGCATTTTTGTGTACAGCGGAAGCTTTTTGAATGCAGGGTAGAATCGTTCTTCTGTTTTGAGGACCTCGACGATCTTCTCTTGGATGGCATCGAACCATTCTTCTGAATTGTAATTAACATTTCAGGAGAAACTAACCAGCTGGTTCCTCTTTCTTCATTCGCACGAATAGACCATTGATCAGCGAGTCGTCCACGGGCACTCGTGTTATCGCCTCCTTCAATTCACATCCTAACCAAACACTTACGACGCATTTTTTGGATGGCAAGGAATTCCTGGCAAAAAAAAAAGATATCTGTAAAATCATGAGTTTTGGACTAGGGAAGAACTTTCATCGTTCTATTTTTCTCGCTGATGTTTCGGGAAACGACAATGCTCCCGGAAGCACGAACAGCCAGAAAGAACAAGGTGAAGTCAAGGTTAGGTTCCGAAACGAATGGAAGATGAACATGTTCTGAAGGGTGTGCTACCTGTGACAGATACTGCTGGAACATGAACAAAGCCGCTTCTTTCACGGTTTCCGTCACTTCCTCCTCAGTTGTTTCTCCTGCCGCCAGTGTTCTGTGTTGATGATCGACGGACACTTTGAATCCTTCGATGGCGAGATAACAGTCGATATGATTAGCCCCGCCCACTGTCACCAGATAGTCCATCAGATACGACACCGCCACGTTGTTGTTCAATACAACATGGATCGGCAGTTGTATGAATTGGTCCGACAACGACAGCGTCTGAAGGGAAGAACACATTCATCATGCATCCATTTGTATTCAGGGATGGCCCTTTCATATGAGGTACCTACGGACAGCATAAGGTGATCTCCCGTCATGCTATGATAATGCAAAACGGGGTACCCTGATGAGTTCATTACTTGTCGCTACATGATATTGATAAGCAAGCTACGTTTTCTATAGGCCGTATGATATTTGCCCGAACGTATCTTCTTTTCAACTGGCTTCAACTTATTCTGTGTGTTTGACCAAAAGAGTTGATGAGAATAATATAGTAATCCCATGGCGCGTCGAAAACTAAACTTGGGGAAGCCGTTGTTTATAGTGGTGATACGTGCAAACAGGAAAGCATGGGAAGACTACACAAGCAGCATTGCTCATCGGGTCTGTTTGGCATCAGGCAAGAAGACCTTTTTAGTCCAATTATCGCAGTCACTCTTAATGGATTCGTCACTGCGAACGATATATTCCAAACTTGAACCATAAGTTGATGAGTATGTGGTTGCCCGATGGTTTTCCGATTATACGAAACCAACAGCATAGGGATAGACCATAAGAGATTTGCAAATTTTGAGGGGAACGATGTAGGAAATGCGAAAAATTTGCACACAATTGTGCGTATTCCTAACATCTTGGTTGAATAATGGAGAAAACAGTGTTTTTGAAATTCTCTCGACAACATATCATTCTCTGTAAAATTTAATCGCCGGTTGAGGATAAAATAGAAACTATCGAAGTTATACTTCACCACAAGTAGTTAAGAGAGTTGAATAGAACACGCTCACCACATCGCATGCCCTGTCCACCGAGTGTTTGCTGACAGTGTCAATCCTCCGTTTGATTGTCAGTTCCAGGAATTCCAATGATCCCATTTGTTGCTTCACCATCTCACCTGACAAATACAATATCGCATCAATAACATCACAGCGGAATACGTTTTTTAAACATACGCTTTTAGAAATATGGCTAAATGTATCTATAAGAAACGTGTAGTAAAGTCACTTGAATTCTAACAAGGCAATAAAGTTGTGTTGCTAACAATAAGATGGGAGTTGTTGATTGTAAGGGGAAAGATACTTTGCTCGCCCCCGGAGTCTTTTCCTTGTAATGTCTTGAATTGTTCTTTCGCCAGTTCAAGAACGGCATCCAATTCGTCCAGGTCTGTGCTCATTTCAATGGCTGAGACGAAGTCTTCCGGTCGGGGATTCACCTTCAACCTCATTCCTTATATGAGATATATAATCATTTGCAACTAACCGTAGCTGTCAGGCACTTGTACAGTACATTTCTTAAAACCGAGCGGAAATTCAAACGTTTCTAAAGTTTTTGAAAATTTGTGAAGCAGAGCGCCGGGCGCATGTCAACGCTATCTTATGAACTGGTACGCATGATGATGTTTCATGCTGGACAAGTATAGGCTAAGAAACTTTATTTCCCATCAAAAACTCTCAGTAGCTGTTAAATATTGCTTCTGCGCTCACTTAGAAACAAACAGACTTCCTAATTATTTTTTGATAAACAGAAAGCAATCTAAGCACAGTGCGAATGTAAAGAATATTACATAAAAGTGTCAGTTGGGTTCGAAATGAGAACAAGTTTAGGCTTAAAACAAATAATAAGAAGAAGAATTATACCTTGTTTGAAAAAAGAAAACATAAAGGCAACGTACCTCACTCAAGAGCCAAATAACGAGTTGATTAACATTCTCGGGATCAGAGAAATGATCCAATGTTGGCACAAATATCCTCTTCACAATGACTTCTCTGAGAAGGAATCGAAGTGGACGACATCGAAAATCCTCGGGAGGGAGGAGCAAATATAAGAGGATATCCACCACATCGTGCAGATATGCATTCTCATAATGAGGAGTCGTAGATAGCAGATCCCGACACACACACTTTTCCATTTCCAATTCCAAATCGAAGAAATGACTTTCCAGATCATCTTTCGATGCGCCCTCGTCCTTCTTCCGTTGTGCATTCGCCCGCTCCGTTGCCATGCGGAACAGTCTCAAATGTGACGCGATGTCGTCCGCAAAGTTGCGCGTCAGAAGCGGAACCCAATCGACGGCGCGCACGGAATGCGACAATGACGCGATCGCGCGACGACATGTCCTCATCAGACTCTCACGGAACAATGGATCCGATGTGATATGCGAATACCATGGATTGACGAAATCGCGCATTACGTATTCCAAAATCTGCAAACTTATCCAATTGTTACTAGTACAGAACGAAAAATTTACGACAATACGTTTAAAAAATTTAAAACGCACCTAATTGTAAGAATGAGCGCGCGGATTACGAAACAACAATAAAGTAAAAATGAGATGACGGATACCTGTTCTGCAATTGCATCCATCCTCGCCGATTGTGTCATCGAATGTTTCTGGTCATACATTGAACTATCGTTGAATTTATTGATATTCTTCAGGAATGCATTGTGTCCGGGGGGATTTCTTCGGTTATTTAATACTTCCTCCAGCTCTGACAATAATGAGGACATTTTCCTCCGACCTCGATCATAAATTACATATACAAGCCTGAACAAACAATGTAAATATGAGTCATCTTGGATTGAAATAAAATAAAGTAAATATACGAACCCGAAGGTAAAGCAGGTGAGAAGAGAAAGGCCAAGAGTAATGCCATAGATGCCAAATGAAGAGATGACGAGTACGGCAAGTAGCACGATCGCCACCGAACTATTCATTACTATTCACCGCTGACCATCATCGTTTAATTCAACCGCGAAATAAAAAAAAAACATATTGTCAGGAAATCACATCTACAACCCAATGAACACTCTTTGCGGTCGCGTTGCGCCTGCATTTTGTTTTGGTTAATAAATAAACGTTGCTATTAAATAATAACTGTTTCACCAAAAATACTATTTTTTTTTTCTCAAAACCCGCAGCATGATCAAGGTCATTCACCGTTCATAATGCTCTTTTTATTCTTCTGCTTTTCGCCTTCTATGTGCAATTTACTCCTCTACTCATTTCTGAGTTTCTTTCCAAACTTTCCTTTAGCAACTCTACCTTTCCTAACTGTATTCCATACACTTTTGTCAAGGGAATATCATCGTAAATTTCGATTCCTTTATCGTTGCTATTAGTTGTGGTCTCAAATAGCAGACTATCATTTCTTACTATTGTAACTCCCCGCTATCTCTCATTTGTAGTGAGTATCTCTCACTTGTAGTGAGAGATGCGAATGAGTCATTGTCACTGCAGAGAATCTACATAACGAGGT
>JACMIJ010000035.1:0-45668 GCA_014805365.1 Koerneria luziae | reverse complement strand
GATATCAGGTATGCAGTTGCACAAGAACTATGAAATGGCAAAGTCAAGCGCAATTACTTTTGGGACAACCTAATAGTTTGCAATGGCATAATAGCTCTGACATAAAAAACCGTGCCTAACACTACGGCGTTTTGTGCCGCAAATATTACAGCTCCTTTCGTACAAAAAAAAGATTTTCTAGTGATACAACAACAAAGACGATACAGCTGCATACAGTTGGCCCAGTTCTTCGCGATTCTCAACGAGGACCGCAAGATTTCAAGGCAACGGAGCTTGCTTTCTGGAAAGCAATGAACAACGAACAGTTGAACGATGAGGTTGAATCTATAATACTTTTGCCTAAAAAGGCCTCACGGCCCTTCTTCTCTTCCAGTTTTATACGCAACAGCTTTTTTTAAAATATTGAACCAAACTTTAAGGTGCGTCAACCAATGCACTTAGGGCATTTCTATGTTAAACTCGGCTTTTGTCCTCCTGGATCTGCATGCTTTTCACTACTTACAGGAGTACCGCCTCCGTTTCTTTGTGCACCAGGCTGGCGCACGGGCAGCTCTCATCTCTGATGCTGAACGAGCAACCAACCAAGTGAACAAACTGGAAAATCTCTACAACGCTCTCGCTCCAGAGGTCTGTTCCACTGACGCGTGCCAACGGTCCTTATCACATTATAACGACGTTTGAATATTAGGCAGATGCACCAAACAACGCCTCCAAAGCAAAGATGTGCAGAATAGACTATCAGTCTATTGTCTAGGTGGCTGCTGAAAGAAGCTTCATTGCAAGGGAGGGGAATCTCCACCTTCAGGTGCACTGTCCTCTGAAACTGCGCATCGGGCGGGTGGACGACGGTGGCAAATGGCTGTGCAATCCACGAAAGATTCCAAAAGGAGCTGCGATCTATTCCCTGGGATCGAGGAGTGACATCTCATTCGAGACACAGATACAAGCCATCACCGACAACTCCTCCACCGTACACACATTCGATCAGGTAAACAAAACTCTTACAATTAGTTCCATAGTGAAATTCCAATATGTTACATGCTTTTAACGCTCATCTTTCTAACACCTCTAGCCATAGTTACAGTACATAACTAATTGTAAGCATTCACTGACAATGAAAACATAACAGTAACGTATTTTTACAAGAAAGCCTTAATATTGTTTGAACCAGCTAATGCTATGATAATAGTCGATCAATCACAAAAATATAGCAAACATAGCGCAAACTTGAAAAGTCTAATTGTAAGTTTTTCAACGTTTAGAATGCCATCGCGCCAGGGCTGGTGGCCATTCTACACACACTGAGGGGGACATTCGATCAAACCACCATCGGTGCTTATGACAACGACACCCTCAAAGTGCACACCATCAACTACTATCTCAACAAGTACAACGAATCCGAAATCGAAATACTCAAGATCGATATTGAAGGCAGGTTGTTGTCCATCTATAATAATAAGCGAGTCTTCACAGGCCTGGGGCCAGTTGTATGGCGCCTACGGGCGCCCACGGGCGCCCTAGTTGTTGTCTCTATAATAAATAGTAAAAAATAAATCTCACAAAAACCGTATGTAATCTCATACTGTTATTATTTGTAAGCGCGGCTTACAAGACAATTCGGAACTGTTTCTGTACAATATTCAATGCTTACAATGGCATGTGCAGTGTAGTTGTTGCTCACTATCCAATAACAGTTTAGGCGCGGAATCCTACGTATTGCCCTCTTTTCTACAAACCAACAGAGTGTGTCAAATACTAGTCGAAATGCACCAAGGAACCATGAATATGGTCGTACTATTGAGAGCCATGTCAAGATGGGGCTACTATCTCTTCCATTTCGAGGTGAGTACACAGAATTTCGAAAGTCCGACGCGTTGTGGTCGCGCCGCGTGCGCCAACAAAGTGAACAAGAACTAACGTTAGCGTTCCAGGTCAACGGTAACTCGCTAACTGCTTGCGAATATTCCTTCATTCACAAAGATTGCATGGAGAAGTATGGAGTGACAATGCTCGCGGCATATTTGGGATATCCGACGACCAAATCTTCTTTCATATCACTATCACCAGGCACGCGAACATCAACTGTTACTCCAGCATTGCCAAGTTTTGGTTGAATACATTTCTGTTGTTATTATTCATAACTGTTCATGTTCCTTTAATAACCGTTAATTTTATTGTTAGAAGTATTATATATATTACGGTTTTCGATGTTCTATTTGTAGGAGAAAGTGGGATATCTTGACGAAAATCCATCCTTCATATATGTAATATACCGCTTTATTATCAATACTTTAACATATATCAACGGGTTCAATAATATATCGTCGTAACCATGTCATTTCAAGCCAGTGAATTTCCAATACAACGGGTAGCACACATTCTCTATTATAATTGGTAACGATGTTCACAGATTGATGTGGTGTGAAGGCTAACGCATAATTGGCCTGATCGATAATAATAATAAAATTGTTATGGCCATCTTGTTGAATCTATTGGTCCATCATAATCCACTACACGTTTCGGATAACAATAACAAAGACAATCGTGTTCAATAAACAACGATAAACCCGTTTCGTTTGCCCTAACGCGTGTGGTACTATTTGATGATCGCAACATAAAGAACAAAAGATGTCTGGTATCTGGAAGCCGTGGCGCATGTAAAGATCACCGTGGAATTGTCGTAAACTTGGATACGTTTGCAAATGGCAGACTCCTCGTTCTCGCCCATGGCGGACCAATTGATCGGGAACTGTCTCTTTCGGGCAGAGTGAGAGAGTTTAAGTGATGAACCATACGTGATCGCCTGTGAAGCATCTCCAATATCCGATTCCTGATACCTTAGGTTGATTAAAGACAATATCCGTGTCCACCACTGGAAGCGCGTGGCAACTCTCGCCACGCTTTTCCTGGTTGTCGACAATTTGACAAAAATCATTAACATAAAATCCTTAACCTACCTATAGCATGGCGTCATGGTGGCGGTAACAATCGAATGCACAGGAGAATGAAAAGTAATCAGCAATAGTGCAAGACATTCCACAACTGAAGTGCGTTCCCATTTACTGGCAAAATATGAGCTTACGGTCGTTGTAGATTTCGCATTCCGTCAGCACACCCTCCATCATTATAGGGAAGAACAAAAATGTCGTGGGAACAATGGCCTGACAAATTGAACAATACGTCAACTGTACCTGCACAACAAGTATTTTGGTCATTTTGTGATGGTGCTCCAAGGAACGCTTGCTCATATTTGTTCGGTACGATTTGAGCACATAGAAGGTGTGGATTGTCATGAATGCCGCGACTGTGGCTGCTCCGGCGATGCTCATTGCTGCCCATAGCATCACGTACTGCAACAAAGACTTATCACAATTCAAAACAATAATGAGTTACAATCAAAACAAACAGATTCTATTAATAAGATTCATCACATTTGTATACTAACCTTGATTGCAGCGTCCTTCATGGAGTAGCATGCGAAACCATCGATGTTGTCCATCATATGTACAGGAAACCCCTAATCTTTTATTGAAAGCACAAGAAGCATTTCTGTATTGAAGCTAAGTGAAAGAGAAGAGTTTACCAGCTCGGAAGCATATTGAACAGCATCGACACCTCGTGTGCCTCCAACAGCAACCAGAACAGCGTGAAGAGGAAAATAGACAAAAAGGGAAAGAAGCACACAGCGATAGACCGGACGAGAGAGGCACCATCGGGATAGTGAGGCCATTGCTGCCTGAATACATCATTGTTGGTCTGAAGATGCTCAGCATGACTTTGAAACTGGCTGTGAGATTACAAGGTATCTCGTGAATGTACTATGTAACAATAAAAACTATTTCGCTAACCGCACGCCTAAATAGCAACAATCTTAGTGGCAAACCATATTAGTATGTAGTTAGTTCTACAAGTAGAAGAAACAAACAAGTCGTGATGTTGAAACTTCTTCACTCACTTGATGTCGATGCAGAAAACATGCGAGTAAGCTCGATCCGATACACGTCGTTAACGCAATTATCACAACCTTAAAATTCTAATCTTTTTAATTCTTCATTAAACAAGTTTTATTGCTCCCCCCCTTTGCAATTAATGCAGAAAACAGGTGAACATCATCGAAACATTTGCTTGTATAAGACAGAACGGCTGGTACCACTTGCGGATGCGTGGGAACTCCAATCAAATGAAGCAGACCCTTGGAATAAACACATTCCACCGGTAACAAACCGAAAGGTGAACATAACACGTTGATGAAAAAATCGTTTGAGATACAGGCAACCTGGAAATACAGCGTACATTCAGTTTTTATTAGTTGGAGAGGATAGCATAATAACGAGGTATAATCAACATCCTGTACAATAGAACAACAGTTGATACCTGGAACGTAATCAGATACTTCTTATATGAACGCATGGCACGTGAACTGTAGCATAAGATAAGATAGAGCACGAATATATTAATCATCAGCTCGACTATGCCCAGGGCATAATGGGCAATGATGAAGGTCAATTCAATCGTCGGATCCGTAAGGGAGACTCGTGGAGTCGGGCCCATATTCAGCAATGAGTGCAGAATCGAACACACTCCAGACATCCTACCTACCATAACATCGCTTTTCCTAAAAATTCTTCAAGAAGCTCCCATATTGACAACATGGCAAACATATGTACACGTGATATGGTTAGATACAAGTATAATATAATACATTTAATAATATGAAGCAAAATGTAACAAAGAAAGACTGAACGCAAAAAATAACTACTCGTTGCATGCAAATGCTCCAGTAAAGCAACCCGCTCAGCTATTCACGTGTAGCATGAAGAAAGCAAAGGCGAAAAAAATAACGTTGACCGATTTTTAGAGGCAAATTAATTTTTGTGATCGTGTTTTCCACCTGCTCCATTGAAATCATAGAGCAGAGAAGGTGGTTTCCTAAAAACACGTGCACATGATAGCCTGACCTGAACACAACTACTTAATACGTCAGAGCAAAACTGGCCAACACCAGCAATAACCGCATTCTTCGCTCTTGAATATTGTAAAGTACGATTATATGCATTTTGCCAGTTCCGAATCATATTCGAATGGATGCAAGCATTGAATGTTAGACAAGAATAAGGAGTATTTTTATTCACATGTAAGGAAAATACACACGTATGAATGACAAGTACGTATTATATAAGGTGACGTGTAGGGAAATGCATCTTTTAAAGGAGTTGGATGGAAGTCGGCAATAAGAAAATGTGAAAAAATGTTGCTTTCATGTGCACCCGTGAGTGATTTACATAAAGGGAAACAGATTTCAAATAAGTCTGCTTTTTCCCGCGCATTCATAGAAGTTTCTCCGTGCTAGGACCAGGAGAGTGTTCAAAGTTAGAGTAAAATGCCCACGGGATTCCATGTCCTTTACTCCTGTTGCTTGAACGCAGTGCATACTACATACATACTATGTAATGAAAAACAACGAAAATAGTTTTGCAGATTATTTTATATAATATGCATATACAAGGTAACATATGTAAAAACGAAACAAGTTAATAGATAAGGCAGTCTGGTATCGTTGGAATGTAATCTTTAGCTGTTGCAAGGCGTGTGGAGGTGTTGAAAAATCTCAACTAAATGCTTGTATCGGAAGTCTTTGATCTTGCAAAGCATATGATTAAGTTGACAAATTACAGAGGAGGCGTCATGTATCCTAGCACCAGATATGGAAGCAAATCGCAGCCTTCCAAGACCTCGCACAATGTGATTGGCTGAGATTGTTACCCGCTCAATGTGTTTGTCGCCAGTACCTAAATCAATGTTTAAACACTAAATAACTAAGTTTTCCGTAGCAATAATTAAAATACCAGAGACTACATGCACGACGACAGTAACCCGTTGGCATACAATCGCTGCAGGACCCACAATGTGCACGAAGCGAGTGGACGGCGCTTTTGAACAAACAGCATTGGTTCCAATTGCGCTGGCTCCGAATTGAAAGTGGGCTTAATAATTCTGCTGCTGGGCTAAAGCTGACAAAAATTACATTATGCATTACTTATGAACAACATCATATTTCTTATAAGCAGAAGTGTTTGCGAGCTCAAGGTCAAAAGAACGGGCACTTTCCACAGTAATCGTCGACCACGTAGGAGTTATGTGATTCAAGGCGCGAACATCAAATGGCATTTGAAAGGTTTTCTTATGCAGCTGGTCATAACTCTATAAACAGGCGCTATGTGTGTCTGCGGACTTTAAAATAACGTCTACCTCAAAACAAACGACGAAGATCTGTAGAAAATGTTTGTTTTCAAATGTTCGTAGCTTCATGTTGGCTAAACATTCTAGATATGAAACATAAAAGGAAACACTTGCCGAGACACTAATCGCTTTCTTGTCGGGAAGTATACCGAGCATTTGGTATAAACGTTTCCTAAACGTGTATATAAACATGAAAATAGGCTATTTATTACCTGTAAGCGGGTGTCAAGAAAATGATGACCAATGAGTTACACAGCGAATGAAATGTGAACAATGTGGTGGCAATGCACGACATTACTGCAAAAGAATACTAACTTATTGTTAGAAGCTGCAATTATAACAACAGGGGAAGTGCAAAAACATACCATCATTTCGAATGTGGAAGGTGTATATGGTGAAATGAAACATCACAGGCCCAATTAAGAAGAAAAATGGGAGTGTTGCCTGCAAACGTTTCATAATTTCTTCATAATTACTAACAACAAGTTTGTATTATATAATATGGCTAGACAATTTAAGCAGTAGGAAATAAGGTTATTTTGGAATCCTATTTATCACTGAACCAGTTAATTCCTAAGATATACCTGTAAGACGAGCATTTGAGTCATCTTTCGATTTTGTTCTTTAGTCCTTCTGCTCATGAATTGCGTTACAGAATTAATGGTATGAAAGATGTGCCAACCAATACAAACCAAAAATGCCGAAAACGTCAAACCGGTAAACATGGTTACAGCTTGTATGACCTAAATGTTACATATATGTATTAAAAGAAAAAAAGATCCATACTTACAAGAGGAGTCTCATGTGCATCCATAACATAGCAAGCAAGATCCTCCACACTCAAGAATAACTGAAGAGTTACATTCTAAAAAGTAAGTATGTAAATATAATATAAATATTTGATTTTTTTGAGTAACGTAAAATGGAAGTAGGAAAGCATAAAAATAGTTTATAATATGAAATTAATCAGGGCGCCATCCCTCCGGGGTCGGGTTATATGGTGGTGGTCTAACCTCGAAGGAATCGAGCCGGGTTCTGGTCGGATCCACAGGCCTTAAGTTTCCCAAAGTGTTCCTGGCACATCAGGAACCTCTCTGATTACGGGAGAAACTTTACCTTTTAACTTTATCTTTATAAAATTAATGATTACAAAAGAAAACTTACACTACGTATTAACGAAGAATACTTATCGCGCGGCACATACAGTAAAGGAAGAACAAGAGCATGCGCAGGTAGACATATAAATATAAATACTACGGTAGAATAATACTTCCATGGCGATAATTTCCATTGCGACGACGACAACAAAACAACCTAATTACACGCACTTTACAAAATCGTTTTATAAATGCGACAACAAAAGGTTAGTTCGGGAAAATGCACGTAAGAGATTCTATATTAAATAAAGAACACTTGCTAGTAGATCATCAAACACTCGAATGATCGAAACTGACCTGATGCCTATAGAGGAAGCACACTGTTAGACCGGCACTCATTGACATCACCAGAAATGTTAAAAGGGTCTAAAAAGTATTCACACACCACAATTAACTCACAAGTTGCACATGTGAAGAGATACCCAAGAAGTTATACAGTTGACCTCCACTATACACACACGCATGCGGTGATAAAACAAAAGGACACACTATTATATTCGTGAAGAACGCTGTAGCTATACAGGATACCTGAAATCCAGTTCTCATTAAAGGATCGACTGTTCCAATAAAGCAATGTACTATAAAAAGAATGCAATACTTGGAAAATTGCCAAGTAGATCCGATAGCTGCCGATAGCGTCAGGACTCGCATACAAGATCATATACAAGGCGGTTCCATTCACAATTAGTTGTAGGAAGCCGAGTACACATCGAATGATGACCACTCTTGTGAACAGCGAAGGATCGATCAAAGAGTCTCGGTCTGCAGGACCATCATTTAGCAGTGATTGCAGCCAGCTGCTTGCATCGCCCATACTAAACCAGTTATAACAGTAAGAATACAAATAATGAAAATAGAATAAGAATACATAGTATCATAGCAATTACATTTTAGAGTAACGAATAAGACATTATGGTTTACGTAACCTGTGACAGACGTTAACAGATAGAAATACATGGTAGGCGGACTGTCGGAATAGCAAAACAATGCACACCGACGAGCGTACTGGGAAAAACCAACGATAATTAGATTTTTTTCTTTGTTACATAAAAGTACGTTCAGTTTAATTAAATAATTGACAGATTAAGAATACATCTTATTTGTAGAGCATTGGCTTTGGAAACAAAAGAGATATCTACAGTAATATTCCAAAATGGGAGATAAGTTCACTGGTCGAGTGAAGTTGATTGGCATGGATAACTAGTGAATGTCGACTACGTTAGTCAAATACTTAGACATTAACCTCATATTAGTGCTTGTTCATTAATATTTCATATGAACAACAAACAATATCGTTTTCCAGAGAACAGCATATTGAAGATGGTGAGCCACACAAATGCTAAACATGTAGTTGTATCACTAATGAAAATCGCGAAACTGTAGGTTCGATATTAATATACGATTTTATGAGATACTACGCAATGCCAATGGACCACAGATAAATGCGTTACCAAATATAACAATTCATTGGTCTGCCTCCTATCCGTTCATATCACAGAACATGTAATAATCGGAAATGTGTAAATAATTAGGATGTAATAAAATGGCGTGCTTTCAAGGAGAACTGGCTACCGGTAACTCCTGAAATGCATCTAAATGGAATGTAGTGTGAGGTGTAATTCAGTCGTTGACAGTTCTTTTGTTATTGATCACTAAAGAGGTGTAACAATTATTGGCACATTGAGCAATTTTTGTGTTTTAACTTCCAAGGAGAACAAGGTTCATATTTGCCACATTGTCAACAACATAAATCCTTTCTGAGTTGCCTTCCCTTCTGAGTTGCATCACCAACATTTCCATAGCAGTATGTAACCACCCCGCAGCTTTCATGGGTACTTATTGTCTGATATTATATCCATAAAGAATCTTCTCGAATGCCTCCCCGCCAGCTCATCGCCTCGAGCTACAAATCTTCCCAAAAACTAAACAACTGATACATCGAGAGACAACACGAAACAGAGAGACGCCAGAGAAACGGAGAATGGCCACGGAGAGGTCATCTTATGCCGGGCAGCAGAGGGTGTTCAGGACCAGATGGGCACCATTTTAACCCTTTTCACTTTCATACCATTTTCGTTATCACAGGATGTTGAATGAGACGGTCTATCATAGCTAATTTGCATACCGTAACAAAGAAAAACCAGAAGTATTGCAAAAGTAAAATAAAAAAGACGGGATCATTCAACGCCTTATTACATTCCCTTGCACCATAATAAGAACTGTTTTCATATTTCCATTTGTCAATACTTGCCATCATATTTAGGCACACAAGCCACTCGGGTAAACTCCAGGTCCACATGGATTCCATCTTCCCAATATTTATACTTTTGCTACTTCTTTCGGACAGTACGCGGGGTACTGTGGAGCAGCCTGAAATAACCTTCGAACAGCTCTATACCAGTGGCAAAAATTCATATACGGATGGCCAGTGGATGGACTGTATCAGCTTCATGCGAAGGGCTATTGAAGACTTTCAGTTTGTTTTTACATTTGTATCATGACAACTATCATATTTACGTGTTCCAATCGTTTATTACACGGGCTGAATTTTGTTTGTGTTTCGGCGGTATTGATAGTATTCAATACCAACATTCCAATACAACAATCGATTAAATACAAGTGTGGTAAATTAACTCACCCAATAAAACTAGACAAGTCCGAATTTGGCATCTTTTCTTCCAGATATTACGAGTCCGAGTCACTGACTTGCACACAACGCTGTCTGAAAAAGGTTGGTCATATATGTGTCGTCTGGAAGTCAAATATCTATGATTAACAAATAGTTGCATTCTATAATAACACCATAATAACTGTCACTTTGATTTTGGTTGGAAAATATGGCTACGGTGTTCTAGCCAGTGACACAATAATGAAATGCAGGCAGTGTGTAATATTCACAAAACCAAACAGCTTAGTCCCTTTACTGTAATTTGCAACAGGTGAAAGGGACTGTCTCTGCACCGTCCACCTTCTATTCCACTCTGGCCTCTCTCCACGCTGTCTCCGAGAGGGCCTTGTGTATCCTACGATGTAGGAGGGAACGACTGACCAGTCGAAGACCGAATCTCAACAAACGAGATGTCATCTATGATATGATTGAGCGAAAACCATACGACTACCTGCAGCTGTGCTATTGGAATGCAAGTGTTTACAGCCATATTCAATTAACAGTCTAGATTGTCCTTACAATTAGTGTTAGCACCTACAAGCAGCAATGGACCATGACACGCTACAGAACCCGTAATAATAATATTAATTCAGGACAACAACTTGGAAATGGCTGTGAAGAGTGCGTACACATTCCTCGTTGCCAATCCCAAACATCAACAGACCATCGAGAACCTTCAATTTTATATGGAACAAGAGGGATATGCTGACCATATGTTAGTGGATCTCGAGGCTGCTGACTATGAGGTGAGAACTACATCGACCCTATGGACATTCTGAATGACTGACAACGATGAGAGAACGGATAACACTTATTTAATCCTCTTTTAGAAGATGTTCCTGTCGGGTATAATGGCGTACGATGAGATGGACTGGCAGACATGTGTGGCACATCTGGAGACATCCCTCGAGGAGTTCTTGAAGGAAGAAGGCGATTGTCGGCTCAAATGTCGAGACAAAGTTGAATGGGGATCCGTAGATGGCAACACAGACTACGAAGCTATTCTCACAAGTCAGTTCACCAGATTTGAGTCCTAACTTTGAATTTCGAGATAAATTACATATTTCAGTTCGAATTGTTTTAATTCAGCATTGCTTTAACGATTGAGGTAATATGTCTGCAACAATAGTAAATGGCAGAAAACTGTGTGCTGGATTAATTTATGTTATTCTTTAAACATAGTTATGGTTCTTATTGACAAAGATGGGTTTGTTGTTTTCAGGCATGCAATCGTCGATCATCCGCTGCCAACACCATTGTCTTCACCGACTGTCCTGGGTGAATGGCCATAATTACGAGAACCTTCCCGCCCGCATTCTAGAATACACACATTTCTGCAATTTCAAGAGTAAGTGCTCTATTATCGGTGTGTATGGTTCACTTAAGTGCTGAAGAGTGTGGACGCTTGTCGGGCGACAGCCAACTCTCTGGTCCTGGAGGACAACCCGACAATGCGATGGAACAAGTACAATTATCGCAAACTGTACGCTGCACGGGCTGGCTACGATCTGTTCGAACCGGATGAGGTGAGCATACGGAGAAAAGCTAACACATCCCAGAAAATCGTCCAATTCCAAACGAATCGCGTTCTCGAAGAACGATATCTGAACTTCATCAGCCGGAGATTCAAATACACCAACAGTGAGGTATGCCGACTAGCCAATGTACATTTCTTAACTTTCTGTTGTGTTTTTTTTTCACGACAACAATTAGTAAGTGCAATACATTCCTTTCTGAAGCATTGAATAAAGCAATACAAAACTCGATTTAACAATTTCGTTGTCTTTTAGTTTCCAACCGAACAAGCGGACGATTACCTTCCACTCAAAGAGGAAGTCTATCTCAAGGACGACTTTGACTATGATCGCATGGATAGTCTTCTCGACAAGGATCTCTGCTCGGTTCTTCGTTCCCCGATTCCCAATAAACACTTCGAAGGTACGTCGGGAAGCACTCTTTTGGCGAACAGAAACATCATTCTATGGTGCTTGATTAGCACAAAGATGCATACTTCGGTGGGCTGCAAGATAGAAACTAACGGCTGCCGAACAGCTATGTTTGAAGTTTGTGTTGAGTTATTAATAGCGTAATTAACCGCATTGGTTACGAGAATAACATTTTTCGAAGTAACAAAGCTACTATAATAAATTTAAAAAAAGAACATCTTGCCTCTAATCAAAGAGGTTCCTTGACAGCTCCCGATGTGCAAAGAATACATTAGGAAATCTTAAGACCCATAGATCCCATCATTGTAACTTAATTCAGTCGCCAAGAAAGAAGCTCAACTTCGAATTTCTTCGATGTTTCCGGGAACAAAGGACATATTTGTCTCCTGTGGACCGCCCCGCCATGCGAACTGCACGCGTTCCGTCGTCACCTCCATTGAAGGTTCGTTACTCTTTCTCTTTCTCACTTGCTGCATTCTTCTCTCAAAACTATGCTCTATAGTAGAATGTTGTGCAAATAATTATCGCTGTTGTATTAGCCCTGGAGCATTGTTCCTGATCGGCTAAAGTTCGTGGGTAATAATATTTTTCGCAATTTTAAATAACAATAAATATTTTCAGCGGCTGACTGCTCGCAATGGCTTGGTCCGATGCATGATGGATGCGTTCTCCTTGCTTGTATTGATGACTAAGCCTCGAGTAGAGTTCATATAATAATAGATGTCTTGGACTGTACTGTTCTCGCTAGTCTGTGTGTTCCTCTTTATGTGATCTCCCTTTATACGGGCTTAGAGTCATAACATATGTAATAAAATCTGCGAAAAATGACATGTGTAAAGCTTGATTTCCGTTCTGAAGTTATGGTTAATGAGCGCGACCAGATAAAATTATCATTAAGCCAATGTGACTGACTATCGGTTGACAAGAATTTGTTAAAATTCACCCTCAAACACACACACATATAATATTATAGAGGAAGTTGTCATTTGTGATATATTTAATCGTCGCATTTTGCACCTCGATTTGAGCATTAGAAAACGAACAAAGCGCGTATCCTGGTTTATGGTGGATGTTAATCCGATAAAGAAACGTCAGAAAGCGTGCACGAGTTCACCGTCGTCTTATGTTTTTGTTGGGCGGATCCGCATAGTTTGGATCGCTCTAGCTTTGAATAGCTTCGGAGAGAATAGAATGTCTTGAGTTGAATATTTTTTAACCTTTCAACTTGTCGAAACATATTTATGGTTGGTGTTTTCAAATTTACATACTGTTGAACGACATGATAAGTAGCTTGTTATTTTTATGTTCATGACATCGTTGCTGTCTTTAGTAGAGGAGTACGAGGACGTTGTCAAGTCACAGCTGGAGGTGGTGGCATTGCCTTTGATGGGAATACCCGTGTACCCGCCAATGGACGTCGACACAAAACAGGCGATTGCTATTTCGCTGGCAATTATTTCATGCACTGCCAATGCTGTGCTCATTTTCTTAACGTTGTTCGCCAAGAATACGCATCTCAACAACTATCGGATTCTGATCAGAACTTTCGCCGTTATGGATATCTGTGTTTCACTCTTCAATGCGATTGTTCTGCCGGTACGGTTTGGTATTTTGAGGAGCCTAACGAGAGGTGGGAGAGGTTTTTGAGGTTAAATCACGCATGTATTATATGTTAGCCATTACAGCTTGAGACTTTAGCACTTGATTTCCAAATGTTATAAATTTTTGTTTTGAATAAAGCTTTATTTTCCTGGTTCAGGAAATTTACGCCATCCCTTACGCCTTCATCTTCTTCACGCGTCGATTTCACACTGGAAATGCGGCTTTCGAGACAGCTTTGCCTGTTATATTTCTGTTCTTCTATTATCAATCGGTCATCTTGCTTGCATTTCACTATATTTACAGAATGCTAATAATGAAGAGGTAGATAAAAACTGTTTAGCCAATCTATTTCCAGTAGAAACCACTGGTCTCAACGTATTTCCACGGCGAAATGGGTGGTCTACGCGATACTTGCTGACATGGTATACTCCTGCATCATGGTCGGCGTGGTCGTCTTATACTTCCCAACCTCGTTGAGTTTGCAATTGTTCCATGATCTGGTTCTCGATACGTACAAATACGATATCGCCACAGCTGGATATATTAATATTGTTTTTGCGGTATGTTAACCTATGAACTTATAAAGTTCACTGAAAACACAACTACATGCTAAATATATTTACGCAAAATGACATTTGTCTACCGTAGCATAGCCATTAACTGATCCAGGCAGAGTTGAACGCAGTCCAAATCTTATACATCGGTGGCGAAAGGTGATTACTAGACACTTGAACATTGTCTCCAGTCACTTCATCAAAAACAGCTTAATATTAAGTCACACTAAGAACGACAATCGTCTATGAAAAAAAGCGTGCTCAACATAAGCATGGGCTAAAGGAAGATTGCAGATCCGACAGGATGACGGGGGATACATCTGGCAATGGACGTGTCTGCTCGACATTGCTGTGTGCTTTGCAGCATATTCCCTGACTGGAGCCGTCATAGGCTATGCTTGTCGTTCCATCTGGCAAGCCCTCCAATCTCCCTTTCTCAATGACCGTACAAGAGAAACACATCGCCAACTCTTCAGAGCTCTGGTTATCCAGGTGACTTTCAAACTGCGCGCTAATAAGATACATTACTCAAAAGTGCCAGAACTTATTCGCTCCGACTAACGCTTATTAGTAATGCTTAGAGGACTACTTTATACTTTCGCAGTCTTTAGTCATTACTCTAACAAACAACACGAGGTCTAACAATAAGTCGATTATGTGTTATTCTACATATTTGTTGTTTTAGACATTTATACCGTGCACTTTCGCGTATCTTCCGTTCTCTCTGATGGTTATTCTGCCTATTGTCGGAGTTCCATTGGGAGCAACAGCAAATCTTTTCTTCACAATCACTTTTGTCTTCCCAGCCTTGGATCCATTTGTTATTATTTTCTTGATACGACCATATAGACACGCTGTCAAGTCAATATTGAAATCGGGTATTACAATGTCTTTAGCGAAGCGAAGCCAAGCTGATACCACCTCCGTATTTGTCAGATAAAGTGTGCTTTAACGTATAATAATACACCTTTTATATGAAAAAGACAAATATGAACATTAAAACGCAGTTACTTGATTAAGTGACGCCGCAATTGTCTTCTTTCCAGTGAGATAGTTAACGAATATTGCCCGAACATGCTTCGAAGCGAAACATATGAAGATCGGTGGACCGATGATGGTCAGATCTGTGTCCCATTGATACTGGTACAGTAAGATATGGTGTTATCGTAGAAACATACAGTTGCGAACAGAATGTCGCGCAAGCTGTTATTCGCCGTATAAAACGCAATCGCAGAAAGGACTTGCTGGATACATTTGATTGTGTTGGCAAATGATACGAAGACAGTGTACCTGCAAGTAGACAAGACAAAAAACATGTCTCACCATACAAGTGCTCTTTCTTGACGATGTACCTGTACCTCAGCGGCAAGATGCACACGAAAGGCCAGTGACAAATCGTTCTGGAAAATAAGATGCCGCTTTCCAGGAAAGCGAACCGCCATTAGTATTCTCCTTCTCATCAACCTTGCAGTAGTCAGGCAAATTGGGATTGTGATGAGCACGATGAATAGATATTGGCATCCACTCTGGATTCGCCTCACCTGCACAGCAACTTGTGAGCATTATTATGTGTACCGCAGTCAGATGCTTAGGCAACCCAAAAGGTGCCTCAAAGACGCCGTCGTACAACGCTCGATAGAAGATGAAGTTCAGCGTGAATGGTATGGTTGACTGTAGAACCAAGAGGATTCGCGTTGTTCGTACACTCCAGGTCTGCATGCGCTTTTCTCATCCGATAACACCATACATCGACAACCAAGTTATTCAAAATGTTGGGCCATTACGTTTTGGGTTTCCATGGGACGTATCCTGTTAAACAAGCAAAAGCTTGAATAGGTACCCCCCCCCCGACCCCCGAATTGGTGTGGCGTGGCTCTTAACGGAAATACAGGAACACGACATGTTGATGAACACGAACTACTGTTTGTCTTCCAATGTTCTTCATGGCGATTAGTCTGTTCACAGCCATTGTGCTTTGTCCAAAAAGCATCGCGCAGACGACAATTGAGCTGCTGAACTGAACATGAATATGTTGAGATGTGCAAGAAGACAGAAACCATCACAATTGACTCGCCTGATTGGAGTGCACTAAGTGATGGTAAACTTAGACTTACCATAAGATAGCTTAACTTGAAAGAAAAACATCATCTTGAAGGCACAATTGAGACATATTAACATTATTAATAACAAAAATAATGGTAGAAATACCTCTAAGACAAAGTTTAGACGCAGAAGCCGGCTTTCGTTTTCCCGAAATGTCCTTACCATAAAAGAACAAACGGACAAGCATTCCGACACTATTCCACAGATTCCTGCAGATTGCATTACCAATACAAAACAGTAATAACCTGTACTGTAGAAGAAAATAAAGAAGGGTGTATGATACGTGTCATCTTTGCAGCGATGAAGTGCAATGGTCAGCATCCCGTAGAGACCCGATAGAACTAATCGAAGAAATTGTATGAAGAGAAGAAACATCGTCCAGGAGTCCATACAAAAAAGGGCATGCAGTCGGCATCATCATTTGTCTTCAAACGAAATTCCATTGTAACCCCTTATTGCGGTTGTGTGCTTTATCACTAGAGATGGGTAGAGTGCAAAATATTCGTTTCACATCCATCGCTGTGTCGTAGCTGGTCCAGTTGCCGTAGAACTTCTCCATTTTATTGTTAGAAAATCCAGGAATATGCGACGAACATACTTGGAGAAAATGAGCATGAACATAGGCGGGCCCATAACAGTAAGATCCGTCACCCATTGGTACTGTAGTGGCATTGAGATTTGTTGCCGAAAACGTACATGAGCGGAGATGATGATCAGCAAGTGTGTGTTATCGGTGAAGTAAACAATAGCCGACGCAATTTGATGAATGCACTTCAGTGCGTCTGCGAAAGACATAAAAATTGTGTACCTGAAGACAACGCGCGAGAATAAGCAGAGAAAAACAACATTTCACATAGTTAGCCATATAATAAACTGTCACGTAGGAATAAGTCTCACCATACGAGGACCCTTTCCTGACAACGAACATCTGCCGCAAGCCGGAGCCGAAAAGACAAGGACAAATCGTTCTTAAGGACCAAATGTTCACAATAATTGTTGTTACCGCCATACGCATTCTTCTCTTCATCAGCTTCGCGGTAAACAAACAAGTCGGTATTGTGATGATCACAGCGGTTAGATACTGACATCCACTTTGAATTCTTCTTAACTAAAATAATAAAGCCTGAATAAGCTAAACAGAAATACCGCAGTAAATTGAGCAGGAAGTCCAAACGGCCTTTCATACACACCTTCATACATGACGCGATAAAATATGCAATCCTGCGCAAACGGAAGGATTGTCTGCAGGGCCAGAAGGATTCTTGTCGTACGCTTTCCCCATGCCTGCAATGTATCAAGAATACACAATTTAGTAGACAGTGAGGGAACGCATATATTATACATACGTGTAAAAGTGTATGCATAAAAAAGTTCAATATTTATTTGGAGCACTGTAAGTAATTACGAACCCTTGTTCGCTTTCCAATATTTTTCATAGAAATCAGTCTGTTGACAGCCATTGTAATTTGTCCAAACAGCATTCCGAAGACAACAGTGTCGATGCAAAACTAAACCATGCTATGCATACTAAATAAGAGAAGAATAAGAGAAGGCTTATGGTCCACACTAAAGGCCAAAAATTTTCCTTGCGTTACTTTCTTCACATATACGTTGGCTAACATCGTGCAACTTCACCTCAATCGCAAAGATCAGTCGCAATGAACGCATATCATCGCTGCTAAAATGTTGTACGAGCAATGACAAAATGTTGAACCATTCGAGGAGGATTCCACAGACGCCTGGACAGTGTAGTTGGACATGGAATAGGCTACAAATTGAACAGAAACCTGTAGTGTAGAAGAAAGTGAAGAATGGTGTGTGATATGATTTATCCTTCGATCGATACAAAGCAACGATAAGTACTCCATAGAAACTAGAAAGGGTGAATCGAAGAAATTGAGCGAGATGCAGCATGGTGTCCTCTGCATCCATATGATGACAAAGAAACAGCGCCATTTGTTCCAGCAAAGAATGCAGGTAGCCTATCATTTGCTGCAGGCACTGTGTAAATTCCTTCCAATAAAGGAATGCACGAATTCTTTCCCATAATAAGCTCAATGGCCATAGGGTTTCGAGAGCTGGATAAAACTATTTTGCACAAAAAAGGACATTTGTTATAAACTTTATTGGAAAATAAATATAAATTATAATTTGAGGACAGAAAGTGGAAAGTACGTGTGAATGCAAAAAAATCTATCTGGTTCCGCGCTTCTTGGCAGCATCCAGCATCTCATCTTCCAGAGTCTCCATCAGCTCCAAACGACGGTGTGTGATACCTTCTGGATCGTATCTGTAATTCGATTTGTGTTATAATAATCATATATAATATTATCCTAAACTTGTAAATAAATATAATACACAAAAACAAAGATAACAATGTTGAGTGAAAGGGATATGGAGTCGAGTAACTTTTGTTACCAGGAGATTTGAACGTCTGTCAAGAAGAAAAAGAGATCAAGATGGCCTATTGCAAGAAGAAGGTAGGAAAGTTCTCACTATTTCAAAAATCAAACCCAACCTAAGAAAAACTAAAGAAAAAATGGTAACAAATAAAGATGAATAACGTACGCAAGAGTAGGTTTCTTCCAATAGTTGTCTCGAATACGCGACCAGTCACCGGGTTTCTCTTTGCCTTCACCTATAACATCAGAAAATGACACTAATCCAAGCAGTGACAAAATGTAGAAGAAAGAAGCGTACTTTTGTCAACCCAGACTTCGCCCTTGTTTACGCTCCAGTAGATCTCCCACGCCATCACGACGTTCAAGAAAACGAAGAGGAATACTAATGGGTACAGTTCATACGCATGATCAAGACGACGTACGAGATACCTTCAAAATAACCAGTTAAGGGTAACGCACAACACAGTAAGAAACAGTTAGAGCTTAAGCTCAACAAAAGAGTGGGAGAAAATGAAATTTGATGCAAACAACCTACGTCGCAGGAGTGTTCCCTTTCTGCGGAGCCTCATCGAGATTATACTTTTTATCGCGTGACCAATTTCGTTGATACTTCAGAAAACCAAAGCGTCCTGGATCAGGAACCTCCTTCTGTAACACATTAGCTTGATAAGATGAAAACTTCAAGTTCTGCTGAAGGCACAAGGTCATTCCTATGGCAGTTACAAAGCAATATGTCTGTTCTATACAAAGGAAACTAACTGTAGGAGGTGGAGGAAGATTTCCGTGGAAGGGGGCAGCGGGAGATGTATGTGAGAGACGGACAATAAGAACTCGTTGAGGAGAAAAGACGTTCTCGCGGAGAACGACGTATCGGAAAGGAGATGCTGACAGCTTTGAAAGTGACATCTGAATGTCCATTGTAAGTATGAGAAAGAAAGGTCCAGCAAAAACAATACTGCACCAGAGGAGCATCAATCGTGGAGAAGCCAGATCTTACAAAAACAGAAAAATGTATCGAAAAGAACAAAGTTAATGTTGTCATAAGTTTAATACTGTTTCGGATGCAGGTGAAAGAGAAGAATGAGAGCGGTGGAGATTCGGCAAAGGAGAGCCGTTTACTCTGATGGTTGTTTTTTGTTGTTGTAGCATGGAGAGTCATGTGTGGCATACTGCGCACACGCGGACAACAAGACCGCCTTTTAAGAATCTTCGAGAATCCATGGCCAAATTCCACATATTGGGCTCATAGCAGGGACAATAATATATATCTATAAGCAGGTTTCAAGTTCATAGGGTCATAGGGAATACTCTGTGACAGATTTGCAAAACAGCAGAATAAAGGACCAAAAAACGCACACGTGCAACAGTAAACAACATTGCCTTCCCTATTTCTTATTGACTGCGTGGCAATCGGCCCTCCAATAAACATAGTCTCTGAGATTTTGCTTGCAGCCTGAGGATTTTTGAAATTCTCCTTGCCATATTAGCAGAAATAACCGTGCACAATTTTTGCAAGACGAAATTGTACCGTTCTCAACCAAAACGACAAACAAACTTTGGATGAGTCTAACAATTGATAGAACATAATTCTAAGGACATCGCATAAGCAAAAAAAGCTTCATAGTGTGTTAATGCACACGAATCCAGAAAATTGACTGGAATTGAGCACTGCAGAAAAATTACCAGATTCCATTCGCACTTTCCCCCAAGATTTTCTGAAAAGAATAATTGACCTGCCGTACGCTGTACCTCACGTTTTCGATATTGTTGATCTAGGATTCCTGGGAAGGAACTTAGCATGTCAATATTCAAAACTTACCTTACCAATACTCGGGACTTCTGTATCGAAGCAAAACGCCAGCAAGACATCATTCTGATAAAATCCGTTCAAAAAGAATCAAACAAAGCCTTTCCAATTCAAGGCAGCATTTACTCTTACGCCGAGGGTCATTGAAAACTAACCTGAACATGTGCATCCTTTTTCTCATCAGATACACCATGATCGCAGAAAATGATATGAAGACACAAGTAAAGATTGTTTTTTTGTATTACCTTCAGCTACGGTAACTCTGCACATGGAGCATGGACTCCAGCGAAACAAAGTTCTTTCCCTAAGCAGCCATAATGAAGTTCAACGAGATCCTGAGAGTCGATTGCACTGCACGCACCACACTATACTCTCACGATAGTCCGTCGTTCTTCGTATACGAGAGAACAGCGGGAAAAAGCAAGAATTCAGAGCAGAGGGGAAGAAAAGTTCGGTGCTCAAGAGATTTTTGGCGGGGTGGTCACACCAAATCTGAAAAAAAAAACTTAATTTCTTTATTGTTTTGATAAATCACAAACCTTATCCTTCTTACTGTGATTGATTGATTTCTAGCCAAAGCAACATCTCCGAAAAGCATTACCCCAGTTGCCAAATTGCTGACGAACTAAATAAACAAGACGAAAAAATTACATTATAATTTACCGGAATTTGTCAAAGCTCGATCAATAATTTAGGTAGTAGTCCACATGTTTCATAAACGCATAACATTCATCGCGAGTTAACAAAAACAGTATGGTTGTTGGAATACAACTCAACCCTGACACAAGCAAATAACTTCGATCACAGAAGAAGCATAATTGTATTCGAGACACACATTGATAAATATGCCACAACTGATAACAAAATTTCATAATTAAGAAAAAAAATTCCTCAAAGGGTTACCTAATGTGTAGAAGAAAACAAAGAAAGGAGCACAGTATGCGCTGTTTCGAACAAAAAAGTGAGATAATAAGAGCACCATACAATTCAATCAAAATGGATTGCTTACACTGTGAGAAAATCACCAATTTTTGATCTAGGGACGATCATCGCACAAGTTGTCATATGTTGGAATGCCAATAAGACATACAATCATGGCACCCTAGATAATGATTCTTCGGACTGTTTGCTGCTGTGAAAAGAACAACACTAAAAGTACACGGATGATCCTTCCATCAAAACAAGGGTATTTCCCTCTTGAAATGGCAGTGGAGAGTGACGTGTTTCCGCTATCCAGGTTGCTCGGCCGGGAAGTGAACCGGTCAAAGTTTGCACATCGCGCCTTTTCATATAAGGCCCGACCAGACGGTGGTCAGTGATTGAACCATGGCAGTGTGCACACCACGGGACACCGCGGGCACAGCCACACCCGGGTGGGCTTCTCTCCAATACGAAGTGGGCTTCTCTCCAATTATGTCCTCGTGGCTGCCAAATTATGGCAGTGAGACCAAGGAATCGAGAGAGAGAGAGAGAGAGAGAGTTTCATAATCGGTTCTTACTTGCAGTTCTTCATGGTTGGCATTGTCTCCATTACCATACCACTAGATAACAAGTGTTTCCTACTCAAAGGCAAAGAAATGTATTGTTCAGTGGACTGTCGATGACGCATATTATGCTGATTAGTAGAATTTATTGTTTCAATGTTATTCAATCTTTCGATAACACCCAATTGTGGGTCTTTTCTCTGTCGGATCTGTGCTGACTCATCGGACTAATCGACTGCAATTGATAGTTTTTATGCATTATTATTTGTGCGTGTCTCTCGATGTCTTTTTTATATGCGCAATCATCCGACGAGTAGAGGACGAACAGTTATTTTAGTTTGAGTGCCACCTGCCGAAAACTATAACACTGTTGTAGATTTCCGTTGTTCAATCCATATTCATGTTTTCTTTCAGTTGATCATGTTTTGTTTAGTTTAGTTTAAACCGCATATAACGTATATTTCTTGTACGTAGAAGTCACGAATGTGCGCGTTAGATCGACCATAAGTCATGAGAAGATAAACACGTTACGGAACTAATTATATCCACCTTTTCAAGCATCGTTTGTGTACTTCAATTACTGATTTTCAAAAGTGTCGTGTGAATGTCGACTCATGAATTTGCCTACGAGTCATAGCTTAGACATAAAAAAAACAAGCACGTTCAGCCAAAGTGATAAATTATCTATGCTTTCAAAATTAGCTTTCAACGTCAGAAGATCAATAATAATAATGAACAAGGTCGACACCCCCCTCCGACCATGCCCTATTTCCGTTTGTTGTTGACGTGCGTGAACTCCAGAATGCTCGTTGTTCCATTGTGTGTCTATTTTCACTGTCATCCCACTTCCTGGATTCTCTTTGCCCGAGGCGCACAAAGGTCTCCGCCGTCTGTCTTTCCATTGTTATGGATAGTGACGGAACAGATGAGTCCTCCGTGTATGAGTAAACACAAATACATAAAATAGGAAAGCTATGAATGGCAATGCCCGCGGGCAGAAGTTGGTATAAAACGGAACGGCGGATCCGAACATCCAGCAACGTATCATCTTCCATCTTTCCATGCCATACCGTAACCTTTTTTGCTCGTGATATTAGAAATCTTCTACTCATTTCTTTGTAGGTGGCTACCATTCATTTATGTACTTTTGAGAATTTAATATGCGCTTTATGGTCTTACAATTAGGCTCAATTCGTTTAAAAAGTTTGTAGCAATGTTCCCTAACAATTGTCAAAACGCTGTGCAACCATACACTTCCACCTCTCAACTCATACCCATAAAGGATAATAATCCTTATAATTTATTCCGCTCATTTTTTCGATGACATATTTCGGTAGCGTTCATGATGAACGAAACGTGTTTGCATGCCTCTGTCGACTATATTTGTACGGGTGTTGACTATATGTATAATATGTGTACGGATAATGACTTCTCTGGTTCCCATCTTCACTCGCTTCCTTCAACTCTTCCATCTATGTTATTTCAAAGATTGCGTTAACCAGACGGCTCGTTATTTACGGGAGGCCCTGGTGAATTCTTTTCAATCGTGTAACGTAATACAGTGACCTATCCTGCATAATATTGACAGTTGTTGGTGTATTTGACCAGCGGACTCATTGGGACATAAAAGACTGCCTTCCCTCGGTCAAATGATGAACAACCGTCCACATCGCCGTGTATTGTTCCTCGTCGTTCCCGTCTTGTACAGCATGACTCATATTGATTTATTTTCCGATCATTTTCCAGAAACTTCGTCAAAAATGTCTGCAATGACATGTTCATCGATGTTCCTCGTTCTCTTCGTAATGCAGCTGGCAAGTGCGTGTATCAGTAAGTCTGCCTCCTATCCTTATGGCGGTGGTGCATGGCTGGAAATCCCGCTGCTGTAGCATTTCGGAGTATTTTTTTTTTATTGTTTATGGCCTTTTAACTTATCTTTATTCTTTAATGAGGATAGCCGATGAAATTCACACGAAATGCTAGGGATGTTTGAGCCCAAGCAATATTTGCAAGTGAACCCGACCAAAATGCTACAGTGGGAGAAAAAAACCTTGCTCAGCTTCTCCTTTCCCATGTGATATTTGTGAATCAAAATTCCAAGAACTTCATGAATAAATTGCTTTTGCAGCTCTACCGTATTCTCAATACCTTGGAGGACGACCATACTACCTGCGACAAAACACTGAGTGTAAGGGCGGAAAGGTGTACGAAGTGCAGAACGTACAGGTATGAACATGACTCTCGATAGTCATTCAAGCACAAAGTAACTGAAAAGGTTAATGTTATGTTGATATTTAGCTATAGATAGACTATAATACAGAATCAAAGCCGATGAACAAAGAGGAAATTACAAGTAATACTAATTGTAAGCACAAAAAGAGTAGCCCAACAGTGCAAGATGATTGTTGCAGGACATTGGCCAATGCAAGGAGGCCTGCATACAATTCGATTGCGCTGCCGTTAATCTGTTCCAACTCGGCGAATTCCAGTTTATGTGTGAGATCCTCCAGGACGTAGTTGGTTTCGTTCCCGCCCAAGGTGCTGCCTGCTACGTCTCACAGTAACCGAGAATACCACACGGTATTCGTGTACATAGAACGGAATTGTTCAAGACGCACCCGGGTCTCCTCTAATAAGTATGCGATATTTGCTCTAGTCAGAATGTGCTTTATTCTTCGTAGGTGTTTTATTTTATCGTTAATGTTAGATAAAGTAAATTCATAAAACCCGAAATGATTGACATTTTCGTGCAACATCCTTACAGTACTGAGTTTGATCTGCAGTCGGCTCTTCAATTGAAAATGTTATTAGAGAAAAGAGATAAAACACGGCTGGCAAGACATATCACAAGAATGTGTCATAGGTAGATCGGAAGCAAACGACAGAGAAATGCACATGGGAAAGTAGAGACAACGCAACTAACATCTCAAAATAAAGAACATTGAGTTCGTGTGAATTATTCGGCGGGAAACTACTATGATGCCGTTAACTACGGAGCAGTCTCGTACAAGCCTAACCATGGCGATTATTCCACATACATTAGCAAACTTACTACTGCTAGATAATTTGGTCGGTTCCATAAATTTGTAATGATGGGGAGTTTGCACCACGCGACGGTATGGTGAAAGTGCTCGGTTTCGGTGTCGTAATACCTATGGCTCTTCTGATTCTGGATCTCAGCTGAGTATTGAAAAGATACAAAAGAATCGGTGGAGCAAAGACTTTGATATCAGTGAAAATAGCGAGCAATACTTCACAAACGATGAGAACCTCGTTGTACCGAAAGAAGCCGAAGACAACCTATAATAGAAAACTATGAAGATTTTTGCATACCTGCCAACAATATAAAAACTCGACTATGAGAATGAGAACAACAATGCGGTTGCAGTAATACAGCTTTGGAGACCAACCTCAAGTGCCGCCATCGGAAAATCAAGCGTCATTAGAAAAACACCTAGATAAAACAAGCGCCTTTCAACAACAGCGGCAGCTTGCGTCGCTTTTCTCGAAACCAAGACAACATTCGCGTAGACGACGATGCATATCAACGGACCCGCCAATTCGAAGATTAACAGAATCGTATTCTTGTTGTACTGCAAAACATCATTTGCTGTGGTTGCACGAGAATGAATTCTTCCATTGTTTAAATGTCGAACTCGTCGTTGAATCCTCATTTTGTTCCAGTGAACTTGTTCAACTTTGAAAGGTCACAAATTGCATACGAACATTATAGTAGACGGTGGTGTCGAGAGTGGCCACATAGATCATGTATTGACCGGAGTTCACGGCAATTGGTTCAAATGTCACGGGAACAAAAAGAAGCGGCCACGTGTAGGCGGCAGGAATAACACTGATGAGACCGACCACTAGTGGTATCAGACGCTTCCATAACTAAACACACAATAAAACATCCGTGAAACACTATTATCACAATTTTGATAATCATGGTTCGTCAATTCTTCTACGAAAGGTTTTCTAGAAGTAGACATGTGCTGTTTCAGAATCAGCAACATGCTGTAGTAACAATTTCGTTTAAAAAGGGGTTCTTTAAAATATTATTTTTACCAATGATTGCATTATTTTGTTACAACAAAATACGAAACCTTCATTTTAAAGTAAACCAACCAGGGGTTTTACATGTGTTAGGCTATTGAACTGATAAAGAACCCTAGAGCGAAACGACGGACTTCCAAATGTCTGGCGTTACAGCGTCTACCCGTCCCCGAGATATAACCTTTGCAAAGCCTTCTCCACAATCTCTGCTCATTCTTAATGCAATTTCGGATGTTCCTTTTTAGCCGAAGCAACGTCACAATTGACTAGACCGTATTCACACGAAACGCAGTCGACCCAAAAGGTTGCCACGCTTCCGACAACAACCCGAACCTTCTCATGCAGATGAAAGAACAATACAGCTGTCATCCGATTGAATGCTATCGATACGTTCATTATTTCCTGAGCGGTTAGGAAGTAGAACGAACCTCTGAAAACTCAAACTGTGCGTTATCCAACTACGTCAGAAGAACTTCGCCACTGTGTTCTTTGTTCAGCAAAACAAAGTAATACGTATAGTATTGAAATAGATCTTTCTAAATTACTTACGCGTACAATAATCGCATGACTAATACAGCGGCTTCACTTGGAACTGCTAAGAAGGAGTTGAGCATTGGCGTAACTTGTATACGATACACAAAGTTGCATACAAGTAAAAAGAGATCCTGGAATCATGCATATCTATAACCTGGCGAATGGACAAACAATACATTCCCCTGAAAATAATATGTTCTATAGTCTATAGACTATAGATATTCCAAATCCTATTATACAACAAAATCTGTACTCTACAATATCAATAGACTAAAAACCTGTGACAATTAACTTACACAAACGCCACCGATGAGGAATAACCGAAAGAACGAGGATCCGAACACCTTCTGGTCGCGAAAAACTACGACCATTTCGAAGACGTACAGCACTGTGAGCGGGGGGATGTACACACAATATGCGATGAACACATAATCATGCGGGTACAATGTCATATAAGGATATATTCCTACTGATCAGACATCCTCAGAACTTTTCTCGCTGAGGTGGGAATCGGCGGGGCGTATGTACTCGGACACAGAGAGAGCAACATTTGTCGACAAAATGAGTCGACGCTTGTTGAGAAGTGCTGAGAAACACTGTTCGGGAACACCGAAGACATTCGCAGGACCTCAAACTTCCCCTAAACTATGAACCCATCAGCAGTCCACTCCAATGCAACATCGCCATCATTACATGTTCACACAGTAGTCATCTCTTGCTTCGTTTCAACTGCACTCTGTATGTAACCGTGTTTCAAGTACACACAAATATGCACATTATTACTGAAAATAAGAAATATGTGCATAGAGTGAACTTGGCTAGCAGCACAGGACATAACTGTACTTTGAGATGGCGCGGATTATTCAGCAGGATAACTGTTATGGAGTGAGAGAGAGACCGCTCTATACACGACTCCGAATGAGTATGCAGTTGCATGAGATGCAACATTACGCTGGTCTACATAAGCCGACAAGTCTTGAATAAACTGTTCATACGCAACTACGTCTACTGGGACACTGTGAGGGGGACGGCAACAACTGTAACTGTCACTGTAGTGTGGATATTGTCATGGATCTCTGAGCAACGCATCAGAATGGCGAGGGTGAACGAAGATGAACGAAGGGGAGGAGATACAGAAGCGGAAACGAACAACCACGCAACTGCTGTGCATACAAGTCACAGAAGGAAGTTCATGGATCACAGAATGACAACAGCTAACCATAATCTGCAATTACATTATGCGTGTACTGGCTTAAACTCACGAATATAATTATGAGGATATTTAGGGTGCAAATCTAAAGAAACAATGGAGATGGGTAAAGTCACAGTAAGCTGACATGAGACCGATACTCGTCTTCTAATGGCTAGCTCCTTGGATGTCGGCATTCTAGTGGATCAACAACGTGTCCGCTATCGGAATAACTTCAACTTCACTGCCAGTTGCCGTAAACATTACAGTAAGCTATACTAGATAGACAGATCATGGACAAAATGCCCACCATACTCGCGCACTACTTCCAATCGTTATTTGCTCAGGCCAATTACAAAACTATAAAAGGATGCAGTTCCGGCAAGAGAACATCAACTAGCTCGACGTTCACTAACAAGTAAGCATTGCTTCTTCTGTTTCATTACGATAATAGGCAAAACTTGTACCACTGACATTTATTCTGATACTTGCTGAATCCGCCGCATATGTTTTCATAACTTTATTTTGTTGTTTAGAATGCACTTCGTGCTTCCTCTTCTCTTCACCGTGGCGTGTGCCGCAGCATCCGGAGCCGTTCGCTCTTCTGTCGGTCCCCATGGATCGTCCGTTCAACCGTCCGGGCCTAATGGATCTTCGCCACGACCATCTGGAGGTCCTTCTGGTTCATCCGTTGCTCCATCGGGAAGACCCCAAGGATCCTCTGGAGCTCCTTCGCGGTCCCCTCAAGGCTCTTCAGGTGCCCCTGCCAGTGGCCCGCCCCGTAACAAGCGTGACGTTGTTGTCGGTTCTTCTGGAGCGCCTCAGGGATCATCAGTTGCCCCATCCGGCCCGCAAGGAGGATCGCCCGCACCAACCGGAGCTCAACAAGGAGGCACAGCTGCCCCATCCGGCAGACCTCAGGGTTCTTCCGCAGCTCCTTCTGGTTCCGGAGCACCAGTAAGTGGGCCCCCTCGCAACAAGAGAAACGCACGTGCAGTGAGCGGATCATCAGGAGCTCCCCATGGATCCTCGGTTGGCCCCTCTGGTCGTCCTAATGGATCTTCGCTGCGTCCATCTGGTTCTCCCCTTCCGTCTACGGGCAGGCCTCAGGGATCATCCGGAAGACCGCAGGGATCTTCTGGCAGACCCCAAGGATCCTCTGGCAGACCTCAAGGATCTTCTGGCAGACCTCAAGGATCATCAGGCAGACCCCAGGGATCGTCAGGCCGCCCATTTGGATCTTCTGCGCAGCCGAGTGGTCGTCCGTCGGGCAGCCCTGGCCCGTCGAGCCAAGCCCCAAGCAGAGGACTCTTCTCCTTCTTCGTTTAGACACCAATTTGTAAACAACAAGCATAAAGAATCCTATATTAGAATTTCGCTACACTATAATCGAAAAGGCAAAGTGCGTCAAAATGTCCAAATATCATTTTGATGCTCAAAAGAAGGGGCAAAAGTGGAATCCGGTTCAGTTGAAGCAGCGGAATGGCAGAACTGGAAGCAAAAACACTTTCAAAAAAGCAACGGAATTAATGTTGTTGTACATAATATGAAGATATTCATTAGGTCGGGGGAAAGTCCAGCAGTAAATGCAAATAGTGACATGTGCGTATTAGATAATAGCTTCAGTGAGAAATCCAATCAACGGGCATTCGGAGTAACGTTTCTCATAAAAGGCTCAATTGCAGGACACATAGCAGAACAGTACGAGAAATGCCCAGAAATAGAATTGTGGCGGTCAGCGATGCAATATCTCGCACTACGGTTCACTAGGACGGCGACAACATCATAAAGCACACTGGTCACTAGGACTGAGATTGTTTCCAATAATAACAATGGAACACTTCGTCGAAACTAAATGGAGAAATGGACATCATTCCACTGAAAACAACACTCCGCATCAAAAAGAGAAAAATATCTCAAAATTATGATAAAACTGACGAGAACGGATAAACGAATTGAAATACCATCGCAGTCCACATTTACTGAGAAGGCAGATTCCGACTCTACCAATCGGAGTCAGATAAATGTCACTTATAATTATCCACGACTAACCGCAAGGGACTGACGTACCTGTATGTTAAGTAGAGGTCATATGAATAATCGTAATAGACATGCTAATAATTTCCTCATTATAAAACTGTTACGCAAACTTGTATATGAAACAACAACGACGAAAAAACTCAAGCTTCGAAATCCTAAAACTTACAATCCTTAAGGACACCTACTACGAACGAATGTTTCGACAATATGAAGGAAACATATCTACATCGCAAAATCAGTTTAACCTCCACAACATATGGCAGAAACAAAAATCCAGCGGAGGTACACACGAAAGAACCAGCCAGTCATGGATTCCAGAGAGCAATCGTATGATGATGACCTTACACGAAGAGACGATCAAGGGGAGGGGTGCATACACATCAAGCGTTAACATAAGGGCTAATGGTCTATAATAGCTCCCATTATAGACCATTAGCCCAGGCTATAATATAATAACGTAAGGGCTATAATAGCTAGCAAAACAAGAGATTCTCCCAAAACTGATACAAACTTCACAGAGTTCCCCGTACAAAGAATACAATTCGAGTATTAAAGGTTAGCTTCAACGATTTTGAAAGCTAAAAAAAGGTGTACAGAAGGAGGTATAGCCAAGATATTTGCAGTGTTCAAGACTAAAAACACAATAGGAAGCAGAATATTGAAAAAAGTATGTGTGAATGTGTGCTCCGTAAATGTAATCCTTTGAGTGTAAGAAGGCAAATTGTTTTTTTTATAATTTATCTGCATTATGCATGTATCCGGAAGCTGCCTGCATTTATTGTTATTAAATATGTTGTGTAATATATTTTCAAGATTGCATCTCGTGTAATTGACATGTTCATTTCTTATCAATCTCCAAAAACGAGGTGGACCCAAATTGCGCCAAGTGTTGTTAGCTTCACTAGAAACATAATATTTTTGTATCGTGCCCTCCAGAGGCAATGGCTGCCAGAGTGCACCCCGCATGGCGCAAATGCACAATGATGCAAATGAGATCCACCCCAAAAATGGAATGCAAAGCCGCGAATCACCGAACCTCATCAAACTTTATTAACTTCAGAGGAATGCAAAATCGAAACAGTTGTATTTCGCCTTGAAGTGACAACCATAAACCCGAACAATTTCTTCATTCTCTGACGCATCTGTGTATTGAAGAAGAACAGCAATACTGGTGGGGCGAATACCTTGAGGTCTATAAAAATCGGTAAGATGGTCAGACCGATCTCCAATGTGCCATTGGAGCGAAAGAAACCAAAAACAATCTGAAATGACAAGGATATCACAGTTAAATGTGAAAGTTTTGCATTTATCTCATACGTATCGCCATTGAATCATTATTTTCAAGAGTATTCAAGTAATTTTGAATTGGATAAAACAATGTCTTTTAAAAGAAATACTTATTTTAAGAAAAAAAATTAAATTTTGTTAGCAGAAAACAAACCAACCTCCAATACTGCCATCGGACAATCCAGAGCAACCAAAAACACTCCGAGATAGAACAATCGCCTCTCCACGCTCCCAGTGCTGTTCGTCTTCCTCGAGATCACAATCGCCGTGACTCCATATATGGCCGTACATAATAGAGGACAAGCCACTTCGAAGATCAACAGGATTGTATTCTTATTGAACTGAATCCATTTAATATGAAAATTCTGTTATTTATCATACTTACGGGCAATTCATGCTTAGTTTGTAACTGTGTCTTAAAAGAAAATTACTTCGGAATACGCATACATTGTAAGATGTCGTATCGAGGGTGGTAGCGTAGTATTTGAAGAATTGGCTAACTGGAAGAGGCACAAATGTAAGGGGAACGATAAGCATAGGCCAAGTATAGGCGGCAGGAATAATTATCATAAGAACAATAACAACAGGAATCAAATAGTGCCAAATCTGAACATCTTGCTCGTGTTAATCAATAAGAAAAGGAAAGGAAAATATTTTTACCTTTTCATGGGAACTGAAGAGTAATACTGCAGTCATCCTGTTCAATGCGATTGAAACATTTAGGATTTCCTGGGAACTGAGCAAGAAAAAAGAAGCGCTGGAATAAATTGTCATGTAAAGTGGACGAAGAATCATCAAAGAATGGACAGTGAAATTGTGGGTTCGCCAGAGGGCGATAGCACCAAATCAGAACGAACAAGAAACACAAAAGCTTACGTGTAAAGAAACCGACAGGCGTATGCCAAAGCAGGATCGACATGCACTTCACCCAACGGACCATTGATAAGTGGAGTAATCTGGTAGCGATATACGGTATTCGTTATTTGCAGACATAGATCCTGAAAGTTGCATAAATAAGTAAACTAAAGTGATACATTAAAGCTCCGAACAACTTACAAAGATTCCTCCAATTAGAAACAAAATAAAGAATGAAGAGTTGAAGGACTTGAACTCCTTCACGATAATCGCAAGCTCAATGAGATACAACGTCGATAGAAGAGGAACGTAGATGCAATAGAGCCCGAACAGCCAGTCATTGACGATGAACATGTATAGTAGTTATGTTGGTGGAACAACTAATGGCACACTACCATCTCCAGCTAATAACACATCTACCAGCTTCCCCAGTACAACTTGTCTTGAAATAGGCATTCGCGCCGCCGGTGAAACTAAACACCCATTCAGGCTCGAGGCAATTATCACCAGTATCAGCCGCAGCCAAAGCATTATGTACTTCACCTATGAACATGTTTCAAACTAGATATTAGGAAAACATGCACGTATTTATTAAACATGAGACATTTGTTCAACTCTAAGTTACAAATAGACAGTGTGCCGATTATAACCACTATGATGTTGCAAAATACGTTCTCATGACCGATAGACTCTCACAAGTTAGCAATCATTTGTCATTCATTTATGATAGAAGGACTTTATTTTTCCTACAGCATTAAATCAGTTTAGCATAGGTAAAATCTGTGAGATCTTGTAAAATGTGAAGTGATTTAAGCTGCACGAAAAGACATGCAATTGTGCAGCTGCCCTTCACCTTTGGAATAACATGTGACATTCCTGTCAAAGCGAAGACAGCGCCAGCCATAGTTGCTATCGAATAACAACGAGACAACGAGTCGGTTGGCAACATGCCTTCACTGTCGAGCATACCACCATGGAACCGATTCCCACTTTCACCACTCATTTTGAGCACCAAGAGGGGTATAAAACAGTTTTGAATATTTCTCACATCCTTCGTTTTGAATATTTCTCACATCTTGCTTTATCCCTCTTTCACAAAGGCAAATACTCCTTAGGATAGTCGAATCTGACGGAAGCAAAGTTATGCTGTCGAGAAATTGGGATGAAAATCCCTTCACAGGACACATGATCGACAGGAAACCAACAACCACCATTCTACCAAAACCTGAGTTTTTTCTTTCCCTAGCTTCTACTCATAGCTGTTCTACAGCATTCCGATTGCAAAGGTAGAATGTCTCCACGCTAATCTCATTTCATACAGATGACTTTTAAAAGAGCGGATATCTTATAATCAACCACCTTGAAGATAAGGACTTAATATAAACATTATTATTAAGGACGGAAGCCTCAAGACAATGTGTGACAAGATGAGCTACTCACTTGATTCTTTCAAGGAAATTGTCGCGAGCCCCTCACTTATTCCTCTTCGAAATACGCAACGAAGAAGAAGAACATATCTCCTCAGGAGCGTATCAGCTGTGCCGTTTGCTCCTGATTCTCTTGTTTTTTGTGTGTAATTCTCGAGGTGAGCGGCCCGATAGTGTCACATGTTTCTCGTGTGCTGCTGGCTGTTCTTTTATTTTGAGCGACGGCGCCCCGTCTCCATCCCACACATCCGCCCCAGGAAGACGCCTTCAACTCCGTTCTTGACATGACCGCTCATCCTCCTGCTCTTTTTTGCAGGAAAAGACGGGGAAAGAACAAGCACACAGATGGAACGCGTATGGAATACATTACGCAGCTATAAGCATCGGCCACTACGACTATGAGTTATTACTAAACAAGCACTTCTCGGAATGAGTAAAGAAATCGTTCCACTGAATTACACCTTTTTCAGCTCTTTGAATCACAATCAGTGCGCAGAAATTCAATCGGCACCATGATTTCTGTTCGTGATTCATATGCAATATCCCACCATGATATGCGGTACAACTATACAACCGCTAGTTAGTCAATGAAGACATCGAGGCGAATATTAGTGACAACAATTTGTAGCACTGATGTTCGCAATCAGCTGTAAAGAAGGTTGTATGATTTTGAACGTTGTTCGTCGCTCACTGTCGCAGCATCTCAAGGAGATATTCGGAAGCGTTCTTATCTGGGAAAACCCCTTTCTGCTCGCAACTTTCGTTCACAACATGCTATGCTGCTGTTGTGTGTTGGGCGGATTTCATCATCAACTCACGCGTCGGAAGGCGCACAGGTGTTCTGTGTGACTCGACGAGATTACACATACAACGGCATCCCGCAAGGTGGCTGATGGAAGGGTTCACATTCAGCATGGAATGGGAAAAAGCAGGAAGATATGAGAGGATCAGTGACGCACACGACCGTTCTCTGCAAGAAGTGGTAGGAGGTTGAAATTAAACATTTTGATCTCTTGTATCGCCTTTATATCGAATAAAGTGATTGTCGTAAGTAGTAAATGGTTTTTAGCCCTCAATTAGGAATGTATAATAGTATTGGAATTCCTACGGATCATGCATTCAGCCAGATTCACAAGACAGTGGGAGAGTGTTCCATCCAAGTCCCTGCATTTCAAGAATTGCTCACGCGGCGTGTTTCTCTTATCTTCGCCACTTGTTATGTTCTTCTCCTCTTTGTTATATCAGTACATTCTTCCGGAAGCTCTGATTCTGTTCGCGATAACAGACGCGGAGCTGTTGGTGTTGCCTCATCCACCGGAAGCACCGCAGATGTGGATACCTCGTGCTATCTATATCACTAACCTCATGAGAGATACGTCTCTATCTCTTTCACTCACTCAAAGCACCGCGAAATCCATCCGCCTCTCTCTATCTGTCTCCCAGTTGGTGTAAAGATCGTGTCCTCATCGGAATGTTCAAAATATGAGGGCAAAAGAACATGAGAGGCGCGGCGAGCGCAGCAAACAGAATCACTTGATCTACAGCTGCCCCTGCTGACAACAATGACACAAACACAGGCGGAAAACCCCGTCGAGTGATCAAGCGCTTGTCGGCTAATAACAAGAGACCGCCGAACCGCCGCTCGGAGAGCAGGGAAACGATGTGTTGGCCAGACGATCATTAGTCAGCCGCCAAACATACTCAAAAAATGTGACTAGAGGTTCAGTCCAGAAAGGATTACTGTGACAGTTTCATACGATTTCTGCGATGACTGGTAGCTGGTAGACGATGATTCAGTCATATGCAATCACCTGACTAACACTGAATCACGAAATCTCTCCACGAGCACTTTAATGATATTATTAGATCTCTTTGTAATATTTTCGTTCATCATGGACCAGAAAATACCAGTTGAGTGGGCTGGCCCCAAGTGTGTGATGGGAGTGAGACTCGCCGTTGCGGCACACCTTCTGGCATGATCCCTCCAATCAGTGCCCTTCACTATTGTTTACACACGAGAACCTCGTGGACATAACAGTTAGTGAGACGAGATCACATGAGGAATGCCTGCTGCTGATGTGCAACATTTGCACAGCCACAAAAGATTGCATCAGAGTGCCTTTGTCTCTGTCTGTCGACTGCTTTCCACTAACCAGTGTAAAGAGTTCTAGAAATGAGGACACATAGAAACACAATTCAGACGGGAACTCGGTTTCCTCTCTTTCACAAAACGAACTCAATGAAGGCTGATATTATTATTAAAAAACACTGGAGCAAACTACTCCAAACTTAAATTCCAAAATAAGACACTTTGCATGGTCAATTATGATCATTGTAGATAAACATTCGTTTGTATACCAATGACAACCAACAGTAGTTGGAATGAGTGTGATCCATTGCCACGACAAGACTGTATCCACTCTCCCATGATTGCTGTTTGTGTCTGCCGTGCAACAGTGCACATGCCCGATAAGGACCAACACAATCAGCCGATATCAGTCATTTGACTGATGCTGCGTCATGCTCATCTGTTCCGTTTTATGACCCCGTTTCTCCTCCTTCCTCCGTTGTCATATGAGCTCTGACACTCGCTTGCCACTCCTCCGTTTCCATTACAAAATGCGAAAAAGAGAGAAAAACGACTGGGGAAAAAGAGAGAAATGGATTGTGCATGATTCTTCCCGCGTGATATCCATGATTTTGACGCTTTCGCCTCTTCTCGAATGCCTTTTTACAGCACGAAACACGTGCACACCTCGAAAAAGTTCGCAAATTGTTCTATTTGCTGGCGGTTTACGGGGTGTGCAAGACAAAGAAGACAATGCTTGTTGGTTTTAAACATCACAAAACCAAACACATGGGAAGTTCGGAAGTCCTTCTCAGAACTTTGAAAGATGACTGACAATGATGATTCTCCACTACTTCGACCGGGATGATTCTCAACTACTTCGAACGTAGAAGAACAATCAAAACATGAGCTGATGAGAGAGAGAGAAACCTATTTTTACCCCAAATGGTTCCTGACCTAGACAAGGAATTACTTCTCCGTTCACCGAGAAATGTAGCAATCCAGTCTAAAAATACTAAAAGAGTGCGCATCACCATTGTTGATTGTGACACCCTCAATAAATCAACGCAGCAGATCTCTCGTGAATATTCACGGACAGCTGCCCTTATTTCTGCCTTTCTGGCAAACAAACAAGTGTCACACGCATTCCAATTTCGGTACGTACAACTATAGTCGGCGCCCACTTTGCATGGCCATGCAACAATAGCAAAGGAAATTTTCAATGACAGAGTAGTCGTAAAAGGGCTGCCGTAAATGTCACATTTTTTGCCTAAACAATGCCATCTGACAGGGCAATTCATGTTGTCAAGGGTCTTATCGCGCAATTAAAAGCTTGATTGGAATTTCGAGGTTTCAAACACAAACATCATTCGGTATCACGTCAGAGCTAATAGAAGACGAACTGCCCTCAATTATCAGCAGCAACAGTGCGCGAGCCAGCTCAAGAGATAAGCACAACTATCACTCCCTTTCACGCTTAACAAATGCTGCGTTTTGTATAAAGAAAAGAGCACAGCTTGATTATAGTGTATCTCACACTCAAAACACGAAACCTTCCAAACGTTTGAACGCAGTAACTGTATACGTTTCTCTAGTTGGGGCAAGCTGTAACAAGTATGCCTAATTCTGATTGTAACAAAGGTTAACGAACTGAGGAGAAACAATACCTCCTGTCTAATGTACCCGTACAATAGAAGTTACTGATACTGTTAATGTGTGCTCATGTGTTTTTGTGCGCCGGCGCCGATTGTGAGATGATTACACGGCAGATATGATCGGGAGTTCTTTCCAAACACAAATCGGATTGGCACCAGGCATGGCTGGCGCCCTTTCCGTGCACACGAGTCCATGATACGATCTTCTTATCTTTTTGCAATCATCAGGGATCAGTTGACTGTTCGCGAGAGCAAACAAACAACATAAGCTGCTACTCTACTACCGGAACACGTCATTTTCAGTGACTCGTGCTATTTCTCGGTTGTTAGATCTATCGCGATTTTCACGCGCGCCTCGTTGTTAGGAAATACATTCATTAGCAATATCTGACAGAAAGAACTAAGCAAAACTGGACCACTGCAGAATAATGAGATAATTTTTGTACGCTCATTGCTCATAGGCTCCCCTTTCCCATCTTTAATTTATTCCACATCTGTTGTTAACCATGAAAAAGTAGCCCTAGCGTTAAGAAATCTTACTTTCTCCAAAGCAGCAAAAACATGAAACTAAAACTAATATTTAAAAAACTAACTGTTTAAAAAATAAATGTGTTGTCAAAACAGCACAGGCCTCTATGGTTCACGTATGTCGCAGAGAATAATGGTCATGCCTACTTACTTCATCGGTTGTAGCAGCAATTAGCAGGGTGGTATCTTTTGTTCAAATTGATCATGTGAAGGATTTTGGTAAACCATACCGAATTCAACTCGTCGGTGTAGAACTATGCTTACGATTGCAAATTTCCACTTGAACCCTTCTTTTTTAGCACCAAAAGTAAATTTTGCCCTTCATATTTGAAAAAGTTATGCATTTTAAAGTGCTTTATTAGTCTTTCACAAATATTTAATTGACCCCTCTGGAATAGTAGGCTAAGCTACGCGATTCGCATAACACATAGAGGAAGAATAACGAAGGACTAGTTCGATCACAGATTTTTAAATGAGGAACTTTTGTTCCGCTACCTAAACGCTTCTGCCTCCACCTAGGTAAAAAAATTACAGTACATCTAAACCACATTTAGTTAGCTTTCCATCAAAAGGTTGCGTGTGGATGGACAAAGAATGAAAACATTAAATAATAAAAATAAAAACTATTTCCTTTATATGGACAAGACACAAGACTTCTACTTCTCGGTCAGCTACAGCCTTTTGTTCAGCTGGCACGATGTTTACAGAGATGTATATCGGAAACTTTTCAAGGACCAGGAGAACGACAAGATGGAAGATACAGCAGTAAAGAAATTGTAAATATGCATCAACGGGAAAAAGAGACACAATCATGCTCAATAGGCTGAAGAAATAGGGCTCGAAACACGGTATTTTAATTGGACAATAAACTTAAATGTTGCGATAAGATAACAATAGTATTTCCTACAAATGCCACCAGATATTGTTCTTTGTATAAGACCACTCTATTTTTAGAGGAACACCACTGGTCATTTGACAAGCTACTTAGGGCCATCTCATTTCCGACCATTCGCGAGTACCTCCATTACTGACCAAGATGCATCATCTTTACGGAAATTGGAAGAAAATGAGCAGTACTTCCAGTAGTTGGGGGGGGGGAGGGGAGAACAGTAGTGTAGCCTTATGATGATCCATTACTCTCCACACGAACGTATCCTGCTAACCCAGGGTTTAACCACCGCGATGTAGCATGAAAAATGCGCAATCCCTCCGGGGTCTGGTAATATGATAGTGGTTTTACCACGAAGTTAGAGAACTGGTATATCCATGAAATGATTCTCAAATTGAGGTTGCATCCTGCAAACCAATACACCACAGGGGGGTCTGGCAGACTGACTTCAAGCGTGATATTCGTTCCAGAACCCGACAATCTTGTTGATCCCCGGCATTAGGGATTTCCCGGAGATCTTCTTCTTCTTTTTCTTTCCCTTGTTCACATAGGTTTCGAGAGTACGAGGCTGGCAGGTACATTCTCTCGCATCTCATTTTCCTCCACATACACCCCCGCGCCATTGCTCCTCAACCTTTCAGTTGCCGCACATGTGTTCAGAACAACAAGAGAAAGCCGCATGAGCTAACAATCCGCTTCATTCTTCAGAGCCGCTAACGTCATCGTTACCGAAGTGACAGATCAACTTGATCTCCGAAAACAAAAATGATCTTGCTCATCGTGAGGTCCGCAGTGAGAATAGAACGAATGCACAAAGAAATTATTAATTGAGACCAATAATTAAGAAGTAAAGACTTAAAGAAGAATTGCTGTCGAACAGCTGATCACAGCTGATCCGAGAGGTTTCCGGTTGATGTTCATTTGATGAGAGAAAAGTTGTGAAATGTGACCAACCAATCATGACAATCACTCACTAAGAAACAATAATACATCCGGCAGCAAGTTTCGCAACGACATAGAAAACAATGAGCAATACAACCAGCAATACAGAAGAAATTTCCCACAGATTAGCCTCAATAGCAACATTCGTTATTCGCTCCAAACACAAAGTCCCCAAGCATACTGTACAGGCTAAACCAAAGTTTAAGGAAAATACTGTTTCTCACTTCGCTATCCTCAGATCTGTGTATTCAGAGGTATTTTTGTGGGAATCACGTCACAAAGACGATCTAAAGAAACAGCCACTATGCCATTAGGCGGGCAATTGTATGTCTGCCATATTGGCATTGCGTGGGTGCAGAGAAGAACATGATGTGGGAGGAATTGGTCCGCACAATCATGACACTCTTGCAATCGTCCCTCAATGGGATCCACATTGCATCACATGGTTGTACCTCTCGGCATCATGGTTTGGATGCCTCTGATAATTCCGCGTGACCCTCTCTCACTTCGCCAGCATCTTCCTCTCTCTTGCATGTCATCTGCTTCGCGTGATCTACTAAGGCGCCGACGCTCCATGCTCCGCCCCCTAGAGCGTTCCTCATATAAAAGGATTCGACAAGGGGGCGGTACGAGCACTTCAGCAACGGTCTCTGGAGTAGAACAACAGTAGCCTTGGTTATTATATTTACCTAGCCGTATTTGAACCAGCTTCATTGTGCGCTCAACCCGTATCAATTAACCTGTCACTTACTGCTAATTTTGCCTGATCATTCAGTTAATACCCATGATAAGCCTGTGTTATTCTGCGTCTTCATCATTCTCGGTCGAGTACGTTGCCCATTACGAGCTCGCTTGATGCAATTGTTTAGGATGTCTGAGGAAGCACCCGTTGCGCCCGTTGCCGAGGAGGTCGTTGAGAAGAAGGAGGAGGCTCCAGTGGAGGCCGCCCCCGCCGCAGAGGCCCCGGCAGCAGTATGTTCTTACCTTACGGACAGTTATTTGAATTTGCCGCACATATACTGCCTTTAATGCAGGCTATTGTAAAACATTGCTATTTTGTAATTTACTGACTACTATCTAACACATTGCTTTGAACTGTCAAGCGTTCCATCCGACGCTTTGCTTGGCTTATAGCTTGCTTATTCTTTAGGAGCCCGCTCCGGAAGCACCAGCTGCTGAAGCCGCGCCAGCACCAGAAGCAGCACCTGCCGCAGAAGCCGCCCCAGCTGAGGCCCCCGCACCCGAAGCCGCCCCCGCTGAGGCACCCGCACCAGAGGCAGCTCCAGCTGAAGCTCCAGCACCGGAAGCTGCACCTGCCGAAGCCCCCGCCTCAGAAGCCGCCCCTGCTGAAGCTCCTGCTCCAGAAGCCGCACCTGCGGAAGCTTCTGCTCCTGTCGAAGCCGCTCCTGCCGAAGCCCCCGCTCCAGAAGCCGCCCCTGCTGAAGCTCCTGCTCCGGAAGCCGCACCTGCGGAGGCTCCTGCCCCAGCCGAAGCTGCTCCTGCTGAAGCCCCGGCCCCTGAAGCTGCACCCGCTGAAGTACCTGCACCGGAAGCAGCACCTGTGGAGGCTCCTGCCCCTGCCGAAGCCGCTCCTGCTGAAGCCCCAGCTCCAGAAGCTGCACCCGCTGAAGTACCTGCACCGGAAGCTGCTCCAGCTGAGGCCCCTGCCTCGGAGGCTGCACCTGCGGAAGCTCCTGCTCCTGTCGAAGCCGCCCCCGCTGAGGCACCCGCACCAGAGGCAGCCCCAGCTGAAGCTCCAGCACCGGAAGCTGCACCTGCCGAAACACCGGCCCCAGAAGCTGCTCCAGCCGAGGCACCAGCTCCAGAAGCCGCCCCAGTCGATGCACCTGCTGAGGCCCCCGCACCAGAAGCCGCCCCCGCTTCAGCAGTAAGTCGTTGCAATATAGCGTTGGCATATCTAATGGCTTTGCTTGCTTTGCAACTTGCATTGTTCTAGCTACCTCGGTAATATAACTGATCTTCCCCTGTTCAGGAAGCACCCGCAGCTGAGCCTGCTGCCGTAGAGGAAACATGCGAGAAGAAGGAGGAGGCAGCAGTAGAAGCCGCACCTGAAGCACCGGCCGCTGTAAGTATTTGAAAATGTTTGCTTATTGTGGGTATTTTAAACTTCAACGTTAAATAATAACCGCAGGAAGCACCTGCACCTGCCGAGGCCGCTCCTGCTGAAGCTGCTCCTGCTGAGGCTGCTCCTGAGGCCGCCCCGGCTGAGGCCGCACCCGCTGAGGCTGCTCCTGCTGAAGCTACTCCTGCTGCGGTAAGTAGATATGATAACAGCACCGCAACATAATATGGTTCAAAATATCATGCATGTATCCTTACTAACTGATATCAAGCCACTTTACAGGAAGCACCAGCTGAGTCTGCTCCTGCCGAGGCCGCTCCTGCTGAAGCTGCTCCTGCTGAAGCTGCTCCTGCTGAGGCTGCCCCGGCTGAGGCTGCTCCCGCAGAGGCTGCTCCCGCTGAAGCCGCCCCCGCTGAGGCTGCTCCTGCTGAAGCTGCGCCTGCTGAGGCCGCACCGGCTGAGGCTGCTCCCGCTGAAGCCGCTCCTGCTGAAGCCGCTCCCACCGAAGCCGCACCTGTTGCGGTAAGATTTTCTCCATAAATACAATAAAAATCTTTGAAAACGTTTTGGTGTCAAAAAAAACTGTTTCAAATGGCATATCATAGGTTTTTGATGCAACGGCACTATTACAGAGTGACTAACAATATTCATCATTACAGGAGGCAGCGGCTGCGCCCGCCGAAGAAGCCCCGGCTCCTTCCCCCGAACCACCAAAGGTCGAAGAAGCGCCTGCCCCGGTAAGTAGTGGGCGTGGGAACTCTCAGCTGTTTGATTACACCAGTGCACAACGAGTTGTCTGACACTTGTACCTTGCAGGTCGACAATATCGCCATCGAGGCACACTAAACAGACCGTCGCTCTTCCAAATCTGACGCAACCGAGACGAAAATTTCATTCAATGCTCTCATCATCTTCCTCAGTCTTCCGTCTCCCTTGACTTCTCTACTTTTTATCCTTCTCGTCTATCTCTCGTCTAGGGAGAAGGATAGCTTGCCCAATCAAGGCTTGTATTATAAATTGCAATATAATACCCATCATTGAAACAAAGACGTGTGAGGTGGCCTCTGGTGTAGTGGTAGGAACAACGATCTGGAGAAGGAGGAGGGGGAACAATTATGTGTTGCCAGACGGGTCGGTTCTTTAACTGATTCGTTTGCTCAGTGGCAGTTCGGATGCTAGCCAAGCTAGGTGACATCGAACACGCTCGGCGGTGTGCTCCAGTGCTTTCATATGTTGTTGAGCCGCATGGGTAGTGTGCTTCCCCTCCCCGGGGGCCGCGTTCCCTCCATGAGGTGAACTGCATTCCCACTCACTCTCCCTCGCTCTCTTGCATCGCTCCTCCCTACATCCTCATCGTTCCACACCCATCTGCACCATGTGTACCCGTATCACCCACTCCATTATTTTGCCTTTGCTGCTTTTGTTACGAAGGCCATGCTCTTCTGAACCATTGTTGCTGTGTACCATATACATAACCTTGCAATAAATGTTTTTTAAAAAAAAATAGGCACAATGATCATTGGCATGCATTTCAGTGTAAAAACAACGTGAAAGCAACTTTATTTTGTTACTTTAATAACCAAGGTATGAGAGAAGCTTATCGTACCAATGTGGTGCTTGCGTAGTAAAAGCCTGGAATTGATTGGGATCGTTCGGAGATGGATAGAATCCTCCTCCGTTGCCTGGATTGCCCAAATTTCCGGGGACTCCACCGTTGTTGAATCCGGGATTGACAGGCTGAATTCCACCGAATCCACCTTGGAATCCTCCGGGATTGGCGACTTGGCCGTTGCCGAAGTTTCCATTTCCTCCTGCGAAGCCTCCAAATCCACCAACGGGCTGGCGCTTCTGCCGGCGAAATAACCCGCCAGTAGAACCTTCCACGTGACGGGGAGGCAGCGAAGGAGCACGGGTCACACGACCGCCACGATGAGCAGACGAGGAGCTGATGACCATAAGGCCAAGAAGGCACAACAATAACAACTTCATCCTGAAAGTAAATACTTTACACAAATAAGAAGAAAAATCTCACCTTTAATGATCAAATGCGAAAGGGCGAAATAACGGATACTAATGGATTGGACAATTCACAATGAAATGCCGAAATGGGCAGTTGAGCAGAATATACTTCGTGGCACCAACTGTGCAATCAAAAGTGACTGATAATCCGAAACCAATGACATCAAGTCACAAAAATAACAAGCTGTAAGGTGGCACTAAAATTAAGGAAAACTACAGTTCTTGGGAACCACACTAAGTGTAACATTTTGCAGAAAACGTGGGAAATAGTAAATAAATGCGCAGTGATAGTTAAATTGACACTAGAATAACATTTGCAGGACTCTTATTAATAAACATAACAAATTATTTTTTTTAAAATACATAAAATAAAAGCGATTGCCAACAAAAATGAGTCATACCATAAATCATTTTGTGCAAAAACATACAGTGCCGCGAATGGCAGCACACCTGGCAATCGATGATGGCTTTGATTGTCAGAAACATTATTATAAACATATTACACGAAAACCCTACAAAGAGAAAAGAAAAAATACCGGTGCTTCCGCTCGTTTTCCAAATTGAAACGTTCGACGTCCAAAGAATACATAGCTGAAACAAACACCATACACAAGTAAATTGGTCATAATTGGTCTTTCGAGAAAAAGAATTGTATTACAGCAATTGCGTAGTTACACGTGATACCGCTTCCTTTGCTAAGCGGCAATAGAAATCTCATTGTACAGCGCGGTTAACAATAGCTAGAACAAAGAAATTAGCATAAAATGAAATGCAGCTTTGAACATACGTGGTTAGCATGCACAAAAAGATGTTTGTGACACTTTTTGGGCTTTTTTGGGTTGAGTCAATCGATAAATGGGAAACGACGAAACGCACACCAGCACCAGCACACTGTGCACCACAAAACGTAACGGTATTCCGTTTTTGACGTCAAGATAGTTAAAGGTTCAGCATAATAGCAGATACATCGATAGTACACATGCAAAATCCGTCACATAATGTTGGGACTATGGAACTTCTGGCAGTCTGCATATTTCTATGTTCTGTTGAAAGCCAAATGACTGTAGGTCGGTGAAAGCGACATGTTGTGACTTTATACCGGCAAAAAATGGCAAGTTCGAAAACATGACTCAATTATACATTGCAAACATCATTGACAGAGTACAACATTCTCATTGTTGCATCGCATCGTCTCTGCATAGGTTGGTTTGAGACTATTTCTTGTTTCTTTGTCGTTCGTACTGATCCCCCCTTTAGTCTCATATAGCGTTGAAGTATACATTAACATAGATTTATATTCACAGGTTTCTTATTAGGTTGCATTTAACGCATAAATTGTTTGAACAGAATTTGAGATCATTTGCTTGCTCTTAAATACATTTCCAGAATGGTAAGACCGAAAAATGTCAAGAAAGTTGGCAAAAAGGCAGCTCACAGTGCAGTGAAGAGGGTGAACGCCGGAAGGCGTAAGAAGAAGAACGACTCTTACAAATTGTACATCTACAAAGTGCTCAAGCAGGTTCATTATATTTACAAGAAGTTCCCTATATTCATTTTTTGCACAAGATCAAAGAGATTGGTTACTTCACACATCTTCTCGAGGTAATGGAGCTACCATCTCCTAAATTTGTATATTTTTGTGAGAGAAAGAGAGAGAGAGATCCTTGTATGCAAATTCGACTCCGGCGGAGACAACAGTATATGATTACACGTACATAGTGAACAACTGTCGAATTTGTATGAGCGCCATTTCGCTCTTCTTCTAAAGAAGGAACCAATGCACTTTTTTGCGTGTTTTTTGTGGTGCCGAGCTGGTGCCATGCTGCCCCAAACTTAGGTCATGTACGCGTACAATATCACACAACACGGATGTAAATCAAAATATGCTTGATTCTTTGAGATCGAGTCGCAAGCGGTTTATGCGCGTTGCACGGTGCACCAGTATATGTATTAGGTTGAACGGTAATTTTCTTGGCAAAAAAATTAACGCTTGCTTTGACCCCCTTGTTTTTGAATATCATAGAAGGTTCTAGTACATTGCCTAAGCTTCCTTCCAATGTCTATATAAGCGCGCCCACGCAGGTCCTAGCTTAACCATGACTTCTTTTGGGAAGGGGTACCTCAGCACCATTATCT
>JACMIJ010000034.1:0-38283 GCA_014805365.1 Koerneria luziae | reverse complement strand
TTGTGGGAGAAGCACTCGAAGGCCCGGACGAAGTTGTACTCTTCGGCATTCTCATTCGAGAGCCGCGACAGTATCGATACCTGAAGCAGAAAATTGCAGAAGTGAACAATGTTTTATTATAACTCGATTATTGAGGATTTTTCAGCGTAAGCCATTAATTCTCCCAAAAGGAACGTGCCTTGCATGCATACTCCTTTTCAACATTTTCCGGTCCTTCCCATCCCATGAAATAGCAATCCCATACATATCCATCAGCCCATGGGATATCTATGCTCATTGTTCGATATGTTTCAAGAGTTGAAAAGGCTCTTCTTTCTCAAGAAGGAGACGATAATGTGTGCGACGGCATGTCAGATATCGAGAAGATGATGGGTGGAGAGGCGCCGATTGGCCAGACAATGAATGGACGGAACCAGTCTTGGCCCGGTCTGGTCGGCTCCCCTCTCCATTCGGTGGACTATACAATACTAAGTTTGAAAGATGGTTATAAGAGTATGGACAGAAGAACCAGGCACAAACCTAGGCAAAAGCAAGAACCGAAAACAAATTTGTTTTGATCTTCGCCCAAAATCGTTTCATATAAGGCTAACATGGTATTCATGCTTATGCCACTTTTCTCATGCTATTGTTTTAGTGAATTTTTTTTTAAATGTCAAATTGGTAAGAAAGAAAAACGGATTAGTGTGTTCCAAGGGGGAAAAGGTTTAGCAAAATAAGTAACATTTCAGGCTGGAATAGTACACTAGCCAACCATGCATGTAAGGGTCTTTTCCGTAGTTGATGATAGTGATAAGATGCCCGTATATGGTGATCATTTCCAAGTGCGGTGAAAGCACTAATTTGCGCTGATTATATGTTGTGCCCTTCACTCTTCTCGGTTATCATGGGTACCTCGATCTGTCCTTGTCGGGCATAACTCGGATGTTTCTTGAGAATCTTGATGGCGACGATCTCATTCGATCCCTTGATCCACGCTTTCACAACCTGGCCGAACGTGCCTTTTCCGAGAAACTCGAGCACTTCGTATCGGTTTCGGTATGGGGATACCAAGACTTCATTCTTGATAAGCTGAAAGAGGTAAATAATTGTTTCTTTGAAGGTGGTAACAGATTTTATGTTGGTGATCTGGTGATCCGTACTTGAGTACCCTTCTTCCTACGCTCACGGAACAGCATAGTCAGCGCTCCTCTCAGTAACACATCGGCGTAAACAACAAAGGGCAATCTGAGTATGTTACTTGTACTGCTGATCAACAGCAAGTCATCAGGACGTCTTTTGCTGTGCCAGGGGACGAGCTGCCACTGAGGGATTCCTATCACTGGAGAATGTGTTCTTTGAAAGCTTACGGCGGTATTATTGCACATTTTCGACAGCTGACAGGCGCAATTCATTGCTCACAAATGAGGAATATTATTCCGTATCAAGGCGAGTCAGTTAGGCCAAAACAGGCAATTCGTTGTGTATTTGTCATTCGATGAGTCGGTCTCCTAACAACAGGATTACCACGGCGATTAGTGCCCGAACTGCGTATGACAACTTTGTGGGAATTTGTGGGTATTGATTTGACTGATGAGCGAATTTTTCTTGTTTTTGTTCTTGACTCTACCGGAGTTATACGGCAATGGTTGACATGAATTCGAAATGGAGCGATGTTACCTGGTATTCGCCTTCAGTGGAGGGCTTCGATCTCCCCGATGTCTTCGGGGCGAACTTCTGATTGATCGGCTTGACCTGCGTGTTGCCAGTCTTCACCGCAATGGCCTGAAGGAAGAACCGCTCATAAAAAGAAGGGTTATTTTATCGAATGGTCGAAATTTCACTACTTACTCCTTCATCATGAACGTTTCAGCAAAACCAGAAATAAACAAAACTATTTACGACACAATGGAGTCATATTCTGACTAGTAACACCTGTATCACTTGATCTCAACTTGAAACAGTGATGTTCAAAAATTAAAAGTAGCGAGATCCACCAGCAAACCTTCATTCGTCCCTGTCACAACTGTAGACTGCCTTTACTTTTTGCCACGGTAATATATGGATCAAGTCCTAATAACTGTGGGAATGGCAGACCTCGTCCTCCTCTTCTTGCTTTCGCTTCAGGTTCACTCGATGCTCGTCGTTGGCCACTATCGTAGGAGGGGCGTTGACTACCTGCAACAAGTATTGTTTCATACTAACTTCAAAAGAGTCCAGCACCTATCGAGAAAATATTTCACTTATTGAACAAGAGAACATCTATCTTCAAACAATGTACTTTTGCAATGTCAAAATGACTGGTGCGCTGAGAATTTCATATAAAGACGGTATAGATTTGCTCAGAACAGAAAACAGGTAAGAGACGTTTGGCAATTGGCGCAAGCAAATGCGGGCATATTGATTGTTTATCTCTTTTCTCTATCACACACTTATCAGCGAGAGTTATTTGAACGCTTTTCCATACGTTCCTTTCTGCGTTCTTGTGTTTAAACGAAATGATGTTGAAACGCGTGTCTGCGTGTTGAACGCACGCGAAACAGGGCATATCAGATAATCTGGTCCGGCGGATTTAACACGAGTTTCGGCAGGATTTGGATGCGCTACGTGCTGAAGAGACGGAGAGGAAAGCGGCAGCCGGCCGACTTCTATTTGTACAACGGCCCTATCGCACCGCTAAGAACAATGTGAAATGTATCGAGTTGTGCTGGCCATCAACATCGACTAACAGTATAATATGAGTGGGAAAGTAGGAAATGAAAACCACACAAAGTTTATCAATGGTCCCTGGTAAACAACGAGAGGACGCCATTTCACAACGAGGTAAAGGTACCTGAGCGGGCATCAGAATGCGCTTGCGGGCAGCAACCGATGGTCCATAGGTCACAGCGGATGCTCTCACATGGAGATTGCCATGATTAAGCATAGTGGACGATGTCCATTGGGCAGCGCATCATGTGGCAGGTACACCACACACTGCACACTCGATGCCACGCCTGCTCGGATGGACAGCAGAGTCGCGCAACGCAGACAACATCATGTGTTTTAGACACCCAATCTCACTCTCTATGCCCGTACACCCTGGGGACCACATTTATGCCTCTGTGCCACATCTTAGCTGCAAATAAGGCAGGGATAAAGTTATAAAAAAACGCAAAGAGCCTGCCGTAGCTGATTCTTAACATGAATGTTTTTTGCTTATTCCTTTGCCGCGCTAAAAGTGAGTAAAAATGCTTTCAATTAAATTTTCTAAAAAGAGATATCGAGCTTTTCCCCTTCTTCTCTCGTGTAAAGGAATGACACTCACGTCTGCCGACTTCTTATGTACATATGAATGTATCCTCCCAACATCCAATCTCTCTATCAATGTTCGCATATCTTATCATTGTGTTTGATAGTGGAGAGCAGTGTATTATGATCATGTACGTGGTCAATTTAGCCAGTTAGGGGTGTTAAATTAAATTATGTTCTAATAAAACCTAAATATGTGTTTGCTATGTGTACTGAAATTTAGTTCAAGGATTGTGAGCTTTCACGCTCCTCTAGACATGATCGATTTTCGATGAGCACTTCAATTATCGAGAGAAAGAAACGCGGTAACCAATTTCAACGATCAGATCTGTTCGTATTCTACATAGTCCTCCTCCTTAGCATGAAATACGTTTTTATTTTGTCCAGTTTCGAAGACAGCGAACCCGGCCGAGTGTGCGCCCTGATCTGCTCCATAATGCTCATGATTATCGGCTAACCGTCCGCTCCGCTCCCGTTGTTTACCGGATTCCTTATAAATATTGTCTGGCTCCACTATTCCACATATACTGTTTTCAATGTCACTGTCTCATCGCAATATGCGTATTGTTCAACATTTTGCCATGTCGTAACATTATTAGATCGCCTTAATAACGTCTTAACAGTAAGAAAGTGGATGGAAACCGCCAACTGACCATTCTTTCGCGCTGCGCACTGTCGAGAGCTATTGTGTTGCTCGTGAAGGTCGAATGTGGCAAAAAAAGTAAAAAAACAAAGACGGAAACGAAAAGGAATTGACGACAGAAAGAAGAAGAAAGGGCATATTGCATGTATATCGAGATCCAATCCTCACTATGTCCAGTTTTCTCCCGCACTTACTACTTTTTCATCGTAGTCTAAAACACCTCTCTTTTGCTTTCAACAAACGCATCGCGGATCACAGCACACTTTGTGTGTTGCCCATTGAATCTTGAAAGCGACGGATTCTGCTTGAATCCTATGTCGACGCCCTCGGAGGTGGACTTCCGTCGGTTGAAGTGACCACGGTAACAGTCACATACGGTTGTTTATTTCGTGAACCTTTGTACGAGCTTTGATAAAACGTAAACATGTCCCATCTGAAGGGAAATAATAGCCAGAAAAAAGAACCGACAGCTTGACAACTTTTATGCTTACAAGAACTAAGCATGTAACTAGTGGTTATAAAGTTTCAGTTGTTGTTTTAGCAAAAAGACTTATCTATGTATTATACAAAAATTCCCTGTCGCGCGGTCGTCGCGAAACGCAATGACGATGATCGCCGAGGGAAGGACACATGAGCACTTTGTGTTTGTGAGAACGGGTACCGTAGGCACGTCAACGAATCTCACGCACACGCAAATGGGACCGGCAGGGGGAGAACCAGAAGGATCTCCGCCAGCAATCCCCGTCTCCGTGCCGATAGCGATTCCTCGCCACATTTGACGATTGTCTTATTCTAGTTTCCTGATCAATTTAGTCAGAAGTGGATTATGTGTAAGAAAAGGCAACGGATGTCCGACAAGTAAGATTGTCTGGTCAATAGAGATAATCTTCACTGTCCGTAGCTCCTCCGCGTACTCATCCTCTCCGTGGATGCATTCCATCCAACAGGACAGCCCAGCGAAGGTCGGATTACGCGGTCGCGACCCGTCCCATAGAGACGCCCTCGAGTGCACTCACCGAACACGGCCAAGATATGCGACTGCCCCACAATCTTCCCAACATCCATTTCGCGTTTTGTCATTCTAGCCTGTAGCCAGGAAACAGTGAAATAGCATTTTTTAAAATTGAACTCAATTGTTAACCCGCGAATGCTTATGTTCTAAATGTGATAGTAACTACAACAAACATCGAAGGGTCACCAATAGAGAGGATCCTATCCACCGCCAGTCTACTTTCTAGAGCAATAAAAAATTATAGACAAACATTCGAAATTCTCTTTCGGGGGAATCGTATGAATTGCTGAATGGGTGACAGGTGTCCCATGGGGAATCTGCCAACCCGTTTCAGATCTTGTTGTGATCAACGGCAGAATGAGTGGTACACATTACTCGGGAACAAAAGGAAGGTACTGTTAGATGATCACTCTGTTGCGCTTCATTACACGGGTTTTTGAACAATGAAATTATTGCACATAACAGGAGTTAGTTGGCTGATAAATGTTTTGTACAGCCATGTTCATGACAGTTGGATTCGGTACCTGTCTGGTAACACCTCAGAAAGAGAAAGACTTTCTGCGCTAATTTGCACGAGAACGCAATGAAATGCAGTGAGGTCGACTGAATCAAGGGAGGCTGGTGCTGCCTGGCAGATGTTGCACGACGTCTGTCTGACGTCCCAGGCAAAGATCAGAATTCGCAATCGAAAAACAGAAATATGAACAATTATGCATTCAAGAGCAGTGTGCATACCATATCCACAGCGACCAGTAGAGCGTGTGCCTACAGACTTGTATTTCTTTCGACTAGAACGGCAAGTATTAATCATCTCTTGCCAAAATATGGTGCTGATGTCATGCTATGAGCAAAGCAGCGGCAATGTGGCACCGACTACAGTAACCGGATTGAGAGTACTGTAGCGGAGTGAAAGGAGAGGAACAAGAGTGAACGCACAAGAGAGAGAGAGACGATAAAAAGAAGGATGAGCAAGACTCAGACAGAATCACCGACTAGAATCTCAACGTTAATTGAGAAATGTGTGCCTCGAAGCCCGACATCGAACAGCATTCCGTTGTCCGTCTACCCTTTGCCCTGCTCTGTGTGCATTCGCCAACAAAGTATGCACACATGAGTATAGTGTCTGATTAATGAGAAAGCCGCCGCGGCAGGCAACGGAGGACCGCGGCTGCCACTGACAGTAATTGAACCTGACTGTCTGCGATGTTCGCCTCCTCTCAATTTAACAGTGAAACCCAACTGCCGATGACAATCGTCTCAGATCATTATATTCGCATTTGACAGAAATCTTTCTACCGTACCCGAACAAGAAAGTGTGTGCCGGCGTATGCATTGAAATGTCAGGTAATCAGTGGCTGCCATCGTCATCATACAGTAGACCTCATCCGAGGGCGGACGACGAGGCAAAGAAGGGGTTAATCTAAGCCAACGCACAATCCGACAGATCCATCTACACAGCGATGATGATACTAAGAAGCAGTTATCCCCGATAGCAATCAACATGAAAGCGCGCACAATAACAATCAGATACGGGAATATAGAAGAATACCAAACGAAAATAAAAACTAAATTTAAAACGCAATTTCAGAAGATTAGGCAGAAAAGATAATGGATGTATGACTTGAAAACAGAAAAAAAGAATCACACAGTAAGGAGGCAATTTCTTCTGCGCACTTAGAGTTTACAAAAACTGGAAACAATGTATTTTTTAAAAGTTTGAGCTAATTAAAACCTCTCTTTCATAGAGTAAGGCAAGCTCTGAATACCGAAACGGTTTATTTTATAATACTCACGAAATCACAAGTGCGATAATTTATATATAATAATGTAGAGAATTGGAGAATAAGGTGGCCCACAGAAACAAATGAAAAGAAAAGAAAAGCGAACCAACCGGAGGAAGCTGAACGGGTGGGTGCATTCCGTCGCCTTCGGATATCTTGCGCTTTCTGGAGCGCTCCTCGCGCATAACCGTCCCCGAATGTTGGCTCGTATTCTTCGTAGCTGAAACACTGAAGAACTGAATTCAACCAACTGCCAATGCAATCAACATGTGTACGTGAATCAGGAGAACGTTCTAGAGGGAACGTGTGTTCGAAGGACAACCCATGTGACGGCCCCCGCGATAGTTTGTCCCGTCTGCCTCCACCATCCCTCCGGTCCCCCTCCACCATCCCTCCGGTCCCCCTCCCACCCTCCTCTCCCTCCTGTCTTCCCCTTGTCCTCACCTATTTTGGTGTCTTCCGGCTGTCTGACAAGTGGTGCGTCGGTGTCGACCGTCGCTTCTCCCGCGACGAGGTGGCTTGCTTGGCCGGCGCAGAGCAGCAAGGTCAGACAGCACTCATTCGCGCTGATACTCAGTCAAAGCCCGCCCCCTGGTTCGTGCTACGCAGCCAATGTCTCTATCTTCGTTTCGGCTCTCTGTTCGACATGTACTCTCTCTTCTCTCGGCAGTGAAGGAAGAGGGGAAGCGCCTCTCTGAATACTCTGCGTCTCTAACCGCTCGATATTGGCGAGCGCGCCAGAGAAAACGAGAGCGTGTTAGGATTAGGGATGAGAAGAGGGACAGAAGAGGCTCTGAAAGAGCACACTATTGGAAAGACGGAGGGATGTGAGTAGAGGATGTCGAAGTTGATATCGTCTTCTAGGCAGAGGAAATTTTTCTATATATTCAATTTGAGCACAAAATTTAGTTAAGTTCGATGCAAAAATAAGCAACAAGAGAGTAAAGGAGAGTGGAGGTGGAAGACAGGTTGTGGGATATAAGGTGAGGATCGGCGAGCGGATTGGACCCCTATCGGGCGTGGAGAAGTAGCAAGGGAGTACGGTAGAAATAGAGGAAGAGATAGACAAAGGAGTAAGGGGAAAGGGAGCAGACGGTGAGGGAAAGACGAGGGAGACAACAAGAAGACTGCTACCATCAACATGTGTAAGTAGCGAGCACCAAATATAAGGAGGCTACTTCTGTGCCAAGGGATTCTTACAATTGAATGAAAGAAAGAAACGGTATTCAACTATGCTCAAAATTTGGTGCGTCTTTCAGGAGGCTAGGGGAATTTGTGGTCACAAAGTACACGAGAGGGTCTGCATATCGTTCGACGGTTTCTTTCAGTTCTTCATGTGTACCATCACTCCCGATTCCATTCCACTCCTATCTTCCTTTCGCAGGCGCCCTTTTGGCGATAACCAATATGAAGCGACGAAGGTGAAATGCGTTTGCGCGACAGTGGAAGGTTCGGCAAAGACCGAAGATTGCTCGAAGATTGCCGTTGGCCTGCCAGCCAGACACGAACACATTTCGAATTGTATTGCTTGCGGGTGATTGGTGCCCTTAATGAATTCCAGCGGCAACAGGGAAGCCGATTGTGCCCCGGCTAGTTCTCGAAGACACGGGAGAGATGGTCGAGACCTCTTCCTCCTCTCTCGATATCTCTTCCCATCTACCCTCTCTATTGCGTAGACCTCATTTATGACGAACAGAAAACGCTGGATCAAGGGTAAGGAAGATGGAATAGAAGTGAGTTGTGAGGAAGGATCAGTGAAGGGAATTGGTGATGAAGCAGTCGAACAGATGCAAGACGAATAGATAAAGTGAAGATAATGAAATATCGAGTCTGACTAAAGTGGGAGACGGAGATCTAATAAGGAGAGGAACAGGGAACACCAAACAGAGGCAGAGCGGGCGAGAAAGAGGAATATGAAGGGAAGGAGGCACCACTCAAGATGAAACTAATAAAGGAAGGAGGTAGAGGATCACCAAACGGGGATTGGGGAGGGGGCAGGTGGAGAAAAAGAGGAGAGGGATGAGAAAAAGGCATAAATGAATTGAGAAAGAAAGAAACAACCTGCAGTGGGTGTTTAGTAAGTTGAACTAAATCCATCATGTGCATACATTTAAGAACACACACTCGGTTGCTAATATTTTTAATTATCGAATGATTACGTTGTATGAAGAATTTACTACTACATTGCCTGGAGGACTGAGCGTAGCAATGTCTGTAGGCGACATTTGATAGCGGACGAAAAATAATTGGGGATATGGGCGCAGAAGAGGGAAAGAAACGCGACGGAGTTTCTGTGAGAAGGAGACCGCACGAAACATGCATGGTGTGCCGCAAAGGATAAGGAATGGAATGAAGAACCCGAAGTAAGGGAAGGTGTAAGCAAAAGCGAGCAGAATTAAAAGGAAGATGGGTCGACAGTCGTAATATCTCAAGAGACGGAATAGACAGAGATAGTAAGACGTTTGGATCAAAAGTGAAATCGTTACTTTCGATCAGAATACAACACAGAAATGAGATCTTGGGCATTACGACCAAAATAACGATATTGACGAAGTGGTGGCCTGTAAACACGGGATCGACAACTTACTGGCATTATCTTCTCATGATGCCACTTAGCGCATAACATATTGTTATGGACTTATTCTACCGGTATGGGTGCTGAATATAACCCATTTTTGTGTGGTGCAAATAATAAATACATTTCTGCTTGGTATGTCTTACAAATTGGTCCGAATGTTCATACTATTGTTATTCTCGACATCAGTAACAGGCTTTTCGTATACGCCGTACAAAGTGATATAACTGCGAATAGTGTAAACGGCTCAAAAGCTCATGGCATGACAATACTTTATTGTTAGCAAAATACGTCAAACAAGTAGTGCATTTCTACGGAAGGCAGGACTTTTCTGAAGAAATAGTTGTACACAAAAAGGCACCACATTCTGGCCAAAAGTTTTCCCAAATTTGTAACTTTTTCTGCGCAGAAAAGCAAGCTAGTCATCCACATACAACGCAAATATTTTGGAGGCCACAAAACTTCTTAATATAACTTTTTGTACACTCTAATAGCAATGCCATCGACAAGTAATAATTACTAATGTCCTACCATTGTAGACAAAAAAGGAAGTTATGAAAATATTTCTTTAAATTCATGTTTAATTTGCAACAAAAGGGGGGGATTGTGGTTCCTAAGAGAATAAAACAACGAAAACTTTTGTGCAAAATAAAAAAGAGAAGAAGGATATCTTTCGTGAGCTTAGCAAAACCCTACCCAGCCTATGAGGGTGGGAGGGGAGGGGGATTGTGTAGTGTGCTAATAAGAGAGTGGTGCACAATGGTGCACGGCACTGCCCCGACACCACACCTCTTCCCCATTCATCGGCAACAGTTTTCCTTCCTCCACCAAACTATCGAAACCCGGGTGCATAAGTCGACAGTACATGCTACCGAAAACAAATCAAATTTTAATTTCTTTGAAAACTTGACTTGTACCCTCAATGCGCTTCCACCGCAACCGTCCTCCTCACTTTCCTCCCCTGACCCTCATCCCACTTCCCACTCCCCTTGCCCTTCATAGATTAATTATGCATGATCCGATTACTGTAACGTAAAGAAGGATGTGAATGATGAGAATGGCTTCCGAACGATGTTAATAACAAGTGATAATGATTACAGGGAAAGGTCAACGAGAATGAGCAAACGGCGAGGGTAGGACAAGTTACTTAAACAGAGGAAAAACGCATGTGTATACAGGAACAAATGCTTAAAACATTGTGCGCCATAGAAAAATGTGCAATACAAATTGGTAAAATAAAACAGCTAAGTGACATAGAATAAACATGAAAAGTAGTTTGCTTATGCGAAAAGTGAAAGAGCTCGAGGGCAATGGCGGAAAACTCTGTCAATGGGTTCATTTTAATCACAATTACTAAAGCCTGCTGAAAAATAACTGACTCTAAACGACGATCTGACTATCTGTTGGTTGCATTGCCAGTTGCCACCTCTCTCAGAATATGTCTACCTGTCAGTCACCGAAAATGCCCAAGTTCCTGTTGTTTTTCGGCAAGCACTACGTACGAATGCATTCAAGGCAAGACATTGTGGAGAATACGTATGGTGTTGTGAATGGACCGTTTGTTTTCAACGACCGCCTTCCTTTCAGGTGAAGATGGATAATTGTTTGTTGTGTCCGCGTAGAGTTGATTTTTCTGTCGAACCATTCCGAGTCCCTTTATTGCTTCCGATGGCTACAATCTGTGCCAGTTTTTTTTCCAAACTTCGACACATAAAATAAAATTTAGTGCAATGATTTGTAATTTTTGACCACACTCTCGTCATTATACAGTTATTTTTTAGAGTGATAAACATGAACCATTCTTAGTGCGCTTGAAGCTTTTAGAAATTTTCATTGTAGCAAATTTCGTAAGTTCAATTGTGTGTGTCGCCAACGTTAGCATTTTTGTCTAAGTGAGATCAGTGTTTCTGTAGTATTTTCACGCAACTTACAATCAATACGCAATATTTGCTTTATTCTGCATTTTTTAAAGATAGAGACTCACAAATATGAAGCGCTTGTTGCACATCGTGATCATGCGTGTGATGCTTCTGGTGTTTATGCAAATCCCACCTTTCATCTTAGTAATTCACTTGTTTTAGGCGTACAAGCTTCTAGAAGATGCGAGAAGTTTCCATCATAGTTTATTATAATAACTAATGATTTCGACCGTTCATACTTGTTATTCGAATGAATCGTAAAAGAGTGATTCGTACTTCCTCAAGAACATTTGCTTGTCCACCTCACAGTTAATTTGTAAGTATTTATCTTCTGGAGTGGTAAAAAGCTAACACTATTCTCCTGAATGCTCCTACATCGTTCAGGCGTACGAATATTCGTTCATGGACCAACACATACGCGTGTGCCATTTCGATTCTCTCTAAAACAAGTTTTTGTCAAAGTTTATTCTTTGTATTATAAATGCATTTGATTCACGGGATCAAAATCCTGCATTCTTATCTTGGAACGAGTTGCACTGAAATTTGTGCAATGTAGAACAGATAACTGTTCAAGTCCGTTATTACTTCGTTATTGAACTGGTTGCGACAGCTCATGCGTTTTCCTCTCTTCGCCACCTCTGTCCGCCAAACATGCAGATACACCTTTCAGTCAGTAGTATTATCTCTCTTCTGCCAATATCACACTGTTGAATTGTGTAAGTTCCCGTTTCGGTATGCCGCTAAGAGTTGCTTGCTCATATGGACGGTTCTGCTGCTTTGTGTAATAGATTGGCGTGAGATATTCTGTTGAACTGATTCCATTTGTGCGTCAGACCGTTGTACCCTCTTGACAATGCAAAATGCTAATATTTTCACAAGTCGATTATACCTGTGGGAGGAGAGAATGGGACAGAAACCGCCGAGTAGACTATCAATCGAATGATTGGATAATGCTCAAGTGCTGCTTATGTTCTGAATTTTGAATATGTTGTTATATTGTAATTCTTTTTTTATTATTAAAAACTCAAATAAGCGTCTACCCTGATGTCTTCCTCCTTGTAGCTTCAGTGTAGTGCAGCACGCACGCCGTGATTGCGGCTGGTGTCTTGCCCCTAGGACATCGTCCTGTATATTGTATCTGATATCCTGTTCCCGTTTGTCTTCCGATTCACGTTGTCCATGTCATATCGTTGAGGTATGGTTGAACGGGGATCATGGGGCAGTCAAATTCACTTTCTGGTCACATGTATCGGATTCGCTGTTGGATTGGGCAATCTCTGGAGGTTTCCTGGCCTCGCATATGAACACGGCGGAGGTACAAATACATATTAGTTGTGAATAAATTGCGTCGTATGCTAGCAACCTTGACCTTACATAAGTATATTACTGCAGCTTTAATAATTTTTTTCAATCAATCATCATAGCTGCTTTCACATCATTCTTCAAGGAGAAACAACAATACAAGCAAATGTATAAACTTTACCAAACGATAACCTTGGTATTAGTACGTAAATATGCTTATATGAGCAATATAAACAAACATGTTTTTGTGCTGATCACTGGTGGAAAAGGGACAAAACAAGTTAGATGCTCATGCAGGCATAACAACAACCTTGGCATTAATATATCGTTAAATGCAAGTGCATAACAATTTCGGCTAAGAAGATGAATAAACAGTATCGGAAACGATAATCACTATCGTTGGCAGACAGAGCAAAGTAGACACACATTCCGTTCACTACAGAGTTTACTCTTTCTGAAACACTTTATCGTGAAAAAAATACAATACAATACGACACAGTTACATCATTCTAATAAGTGAAAATTTTGCTCACACTCAGAACGTTGTAGCTTAGGCACTTTGGTGCATGCTGGTATGATCACGTGCACACCAGAAAGCACTCTCCACTGTTTCTCATTTGTATCCAGGAGCGTTCTTGATTCCGTACGTGATCGCATCTGCTCTGATTGGGTTCCCCTGTCTCTACCTCGAACTGTGTATCGGACAATTCACTCGACGGGGACCGGCCAAATGTTTCCGTTACTTCAAACCCGTGTTACAAGGTTCGTGTGATTAAATTGTACATGTCAATCATTTCCTGACGGTTTCGCTTTTGCTTACACCTCCTGAAGAACCAAGAAAGAAAGAAAGCTTAAGTTGTTTACCGTTACATATAAATGGCAGCGGTGACACCTGGTACTGAAACAAAAGCTTAGCAAACAAAAATCACAGTGATAAAAGTCATATAATTTCACTTATAAAGAGAGAGAAATAAGAACTCAACCTAAACTTGAACAGATGGTTTAACGCCGTTGTAATCAACGAAAACCTCTTTGAAAGCGAAATTGTGTGTGCCCGATGGTATATAGTTCGGTTGTGGCACACAATAAGAAGATTGCAGGTGTTGGCTGGGCGTCGGCGATCGTCGCGTATGTGGTCGGAATCTACTACAACATGATCAACGTGTTCAGTGGCATCTACCTGATCAAGATCATATCCGGGGGCGCCTACCAATTCACAAGTTGTCGGAACGACTGGAACACGCAATGTAATCAACCAATCCAAATGACTGTGAAACTCACTCAGGCAAAAGCATAGCGAAGTACTATTCCTTTTGTTCACATGCACTTGCACATTGGATAGTGTTCATACTGTGCGGCACTGCAAGAATCACACTAATTGTGCACAGATTGCGAGAGTTCAATGGAGGATGCGCTGTGTTCGGAGCAGTCGAACGGAGTTCTCACATACTATCGGGCCAGCGAATGTCACACTGAAGAGTACAGAAATGAGCGATTGTTCCTTGTTGCGAACAAATCAGATCTCTCTCCTGTCAGCCCTGCCGAAGAGTTCTTTGGGTAAGCCGCCAGAGTTTATGCCTATTAGCAAGCGAATGTCAATTGTCACCAGCTCGAAGATGAATATATGAATATGACTGTCAAATTCAGGCTGTACATGCTAGAGAAGAACGACGGTATCGAGCATTTCGATGGATTCAATTTGAAGCTGTTGATTGGTTTCTTCTTAGTTTGGGCACAGTGTTGTCTGTGTCTGCTGCGAGGAGTGAAATGGATCGGAAGGATATCCATGGTCACTGCTACCTTCCCATTCGTCATTATCGGTGCGATCATTCTAAGCTTATTTAACTAGTGTATCTGCAGTTGGAACCGTTAACCAATATCGTTATATCTCTGCCTGCCCGTATCTTTGTTTGCGTGGGAAAAGGTTTTCTGTTTCTTGTCCGTTCCCACAGGAAGTTATTGCTCCCAATTAGAAGATCTGATGGCCAGCACACACATGATTGTCGGGTAGGCACTTACTCACACATCTTGCTGGCTACCAAGAGTTGAGAGGATAAAAGAACGCAAAGTGCACTTGATAAATCATACAATTCAAAGCAAAACAGGCGATTTGCAGGGGCGCTGTTCGTGCGTGCGATCACATTGGATGGGGCTGATATAGGACTGGATTTCTTCCTCCTCCATCCCGATATGTCATATTTATTGAAACTTGAAGTAAGTTTTCCCCCATTTATTTTCTTAGATAGTTTATTTTGATCAATACACCATTTTCCAGACATGGACACAGGCGGCAATACAGATATGTTACACGTTGGCAATTGGATTCGGAGGATTGTTGTCTTTATCCTCTTTTAATGCGCCCACCCACAATTGTTTTAAGGTATTTATTGGAGATTTCATGAACACTTATGTAAAGCAATGTGCTTTCAAGTCTGCAGTACCCAACTATTCCCTAGACCGATTATTTGCCGTGAAACTATTACTAACAATTGCCGATTCCGGGGCTTAAACAGACACGTAATCGCCAATGATCGAAGGGGGTCTCATTCATGAATAAATAGTAGTTGAGAAGAATACTTTGAAATGGTGCTTGAGTTGTTCGGTTGGCAGCATTGGTGTTCGTGCACTACAGGATGCGCTGATCGTCGTGATGTTCGACTCATTCATGAGTCTGTTCGGAGGAACGGCTGTCTTTTGCACGATGGGTTTCATTTCCAAACAATCCAATCAACCAATGGGCGATCTGGTTCAGTCAGGTACCATCTCTCTCTCTCTGGATTGTACTCAATGCTAACATATTGCCATGCGCATGCCTCGTGTGCAGAAAATAACACGAATGGAACAATTTGAGTGCTTCAGGTACCGCTCTCGCCTTCGTTGCGTATCCCGAAGCACTAGGTCGAATGCCACTTGCAGCCCTATGGCAATTTCTATTCTTTCTCATGTTCTTCCTTCTCGGTGTCAGTTCTCAGTTCGGTAAGTAAGATTCTTTATGAAATTAATTGAAGCTGTATTACTGAAATACTAAGTTTCTAGTAATGAAGGATAAAGGGGTACATTTAAGCATTCGAGGACCAATTCAATCTAGAAAAACTTTCTTAATAGTGCAGCCTCGGCATAATCATAGCACTTATAACTCCTCGTGTTCTTCGTCGCTGCTCGGCTCGTAGTCGGAATCGTAATTATTCTTCTTTGGCGGCATTCCACGCATTGCTTGCTTCGTTTGTTCCTGTGCATACTGGATGGCTTCTTTCCGGAGATAACACGAGCACTGTGTGGGGTCCTCCTTCTTCTTCGTGCACTCACAGAATGGTGATTGAGCACATGATTCGCAAGACATGCTAAAGAGGACAGCAGTAGTAAAATGGTCTTTTGAATAATCCAATGAAACTTACTCGAGATTGACTTGTGCCACGGAAACCTTGAAGAGAAGAATGAGTGCGAATCCGTAGGCATAGAGAATTGTGCGCATGACTATGACGGTGTGATGGAATGGAACCGGCTACACTATAACACTCTTCATATGAATATTCATAATGTGAAAACGACAAAAGGTTGTGAACGGGCAGAGCTGAGTACATGGTACAATATTGATTGAACCTTCCTATACTGCACATGTAATCCTAATACCATTCCACTCATCCCAATGGCATTCTTGCTCAGGAATTGCAGGAGTTGCTACAATAGACAATGAAAACATAGTGAAGAGATGCAATGTGCAATTAACGTGAAAACGATTAGACAACGTGGGAAATAGTAACCAAAAACAGCTTTGTAGGCTCTGAAGTTGTGCAAATGACAAAACACAAAAATAAACAGCTCGATTGAACATGGTGAATGAGTTGACAGAAATGACAGAAACGTACAGAGGAGTGGTGTTTAATAGTGATATTGTAACACGTCAGCAAATGCAAAATACGATCAAGGGATTTATGGATTCGAATCCATTGAAAACAATTTGCATGGAAGAAAAGAAATAGGGAACTGTAATCTTCGCATCCAGGAATGACAGAAGTGATGTGTACAGCAATATGCGACCAATGGCCGGTACTACACACAAGGAAGGCCCTCGTCGCTTTCCTCGTCTGCGCTTCCTCTTTCATTCTAGGATTACCTCTCACTACTAAGGTGAGTTCTAATTATGCAAGTCTGAGACAAATTCATAATAATTGTGATAACAACATTGTTATTAGTATTTCGATATTCTGATGTATGTAATCATCACACGTTTCAGTCGGGTATATACTGGTTCGACCTCCTCAATGCGTACGCGGGTACATTCGCCCTTTTCTTGGTCGCCGCCTTGGAAGTGATCACCGTTTCATATCTCTATGGTATACATTTCACTTCATCCAATTCTTGTCTTCTACTTTACTATACGAGTTTCTATCGACATCCCCCAATCTCTTCAGGTATTCATAACTTCGCAGCAGATTTGCGGAAGATGATGGGTTTCCCGACGACTGTGATTGGAGATTGGTTCGGCCCAAGTGGACGACTTATCCGATTCAATTGGACATTTGTCGCCCCACCAATCCTTGTGGTTTGTTTGAATGAACAGCGTAACACCAAACTGCAGTAATGACAAACATATTATACAGTTATGACAGCCAGTATCTGGTTGAGTTGAAAGAATCGCCGTTAACACTCTCACCGAAAATACGTATGCTGAATCATCACTGTTCCTTTCAGGTGCTCTTCGGGTTGTCATTGAGTGAGAACATAGGCTACCAGATTACATATGGCAAGAACGAGAGGCTGTACATGTATCCCTGGTGGGCGAACGTTGTTGGCTGGGCATTCGCCGTGGCCCCTCTCCTGGCCATCCCCATATGCGCTGTTGCCAACATCATTGTATACGCCAGGAGCGAAGATGTATGGCATAATTGTATCTTCAAACAATATGAATGTCAATTATACATTGTTTGCATGAGTAATGGATTATGTCGACCTCGTGACGGTCGTCTTTCAGGGAGTATCGGCGGCATTCCAAATCCATCCGAAGCTGCCGTCCTATTCACGGATTCGAGACTCACAAGTTCGGATAACGGACAGCGACCTCTCCATCGTGAAGGTACTATCTGGCAGTCCTGCCTTTCTCCCAAAGAATGGGCATTGATGGGTGTGCAGATGGATGTGATTCAGACGGAGAATGGACGTGTTGGCCGGGTACGATGTTGAACCGAAGGCGAGGAATGAAATATAAATCAATCTACATATGAATACCATCAACAAGCGACCCTTTGTAAGGGTTTCCCGTGCTTCCCTTTATAAGGGTGTTTCGAACAAGGCGATTTCTCATGCTCCTGTTCATGTTACACCATCATCTCACGTCGATACGGTGTCTCTCCCTCATCCGGTTGCCTCCCCCGTTGATCGTTTCAGATAAATGCATACAACGATATTAATGTGGCTACATCAGGAGTGTTTTTGTTAAGAGAAAGTTGACACGCATCTACTGGACCAGTGCATTACAAATTAAACAAAAGTTAACGTAGATGAAAAATTTGGGATGATCCCAAAGCGCAAAAATCATTAGCGCACAAACTCATATTTCGTTCAACAACCACCGATAGGAATACATTTTAGCAGTTAACCCTAAACCGAGCATAACTGGAGTGGGGGCTTAAGGGGCAAGTTATTATTTGTGTGCAAGTGATTTTATGCGCGTATGGGACCGTCCCAATAATTTTCCTGTGATTTTTATATTTGAATAGTAATCAGCATTGCTCTGTTAAATTCAAAGTATTATATTTTATGCTTGAAAGAGTGCAACATCTGATACTATATATGAAGGACACAAATAACAATAAGTGACGTAGACTGGGAATCACCGTATGCGTCGTTAACATAGGCGGGCTATTTAACAGGGATGCTTTACTTTGGGTCTAAACGTCAAAGCTATTAAAGGAGTGGGCAAAAATGGGGAGGGCAAAACAGAACTCAAAGAATGATCGACTTCTTCGCAAGATGCTACATGGGGTGAAGAAGAACCCCGGAGGGGACAACGATAACAAACCAACAATTGTAATAAGACAAGCAAAAAAAAACAGGCTGCACACCACCGACATTGCAAACGGCCGATTTTGAAGCAGATCACTTCCTGCCGAAGCGGATGAACTCAAATTTGTTTGCTTTCGGTCCCTCCTTAGCAATTTTTCGTCGAACTGGAATGAACTGACAGTAATTGGAAAGTACTTGAAATGCGGCAACGGAAAAGCGTAAAGAAGTTGTATCGTATGTACATTTAGAAGTTAGTTCTTCCAGTAGTTCATGCAGAATCTCGAATACTTTTCAGTTGTATTCATGACGTCTCATTGGCGCGCTATTTAGCTTAAGTATTAATACGGTCGCGTTTATCACCGAAAACTTTGAACTCTACAGAACTAATTATTGCGGAAGGTGCTGTTGTATCATAACACTTTGTAGACGCAGTGAGTTCTTCAACTACTGGCATTGTGGTCGTTGGCGTTCCAAGCATTGCTCGCTTCTCTTGTTCCTGTGCGTACGCAATGGCTTCTTTTAGGCTTGAACACGAGCACTGTGTGGGGTCCTCTGTCTTCTTCGTGCACTCACAGGATGGTGTTTTGGCGCATGTGTCGCAGGAAATACTAAAGAAATCAGAAGTAGTAAGATATTCCTCCGATGAACATAATGACACTTACTCGAAGCTGATTTGTGCAATGGACACCTTAAAGAGAAGCAGAAGTGCGAATCCGTAAGCATAGACAACTGCGCGCATGATTCTGACGGTGCTATGGAATACAACCGGGAATACAACAACACTTTTATGTGAATATCCGTTATGTGAAAATAACAAAAGGTTGTTAACGTGAAGAACTAGGTACACAAATATTGATTGAATAATATTGTATTACTTCGTTCTACCCAAACCACCCTACCGGTTGTGACAAACATATTACAGAGCCATGACAGCCAGTATGTCGATGAGTGGAATGCATACATGTGCTTAATCGTCACTTTTCTTTTCAGGTACTCTTCGGGTTGTCATTGAGTGACCAGATTACATATGGCAAGAACGAGAGGCTGTACATGTATCCCTGGCAAGCGAACGTTGTTGGCTGGGCATTCGCCGTCGCCCCTCTCCTGGCCATCCCCATTTGCGCTGTTGCCAACATCATTGTATACGCCAGGTGCGAAGATGTACGGCATAATTGTATCTTCAAACAATATGAATGTCAATTATACATTGTTTGCATGAGTAATGGGTTACGTCTACCTCGTTACGGTCGTCTTTCAGGGAGTATCGGCGGCATTCCAAATCAATCGGCAGCTACAAATAAAAAGTATATGAAAGGTAACGTACAACTGTTGCTATTTAGACAAACATCTGCAGATACTTTCCAAAGAAAATCAAAAGCAAAAAAAGCAAAGTTCTCCCATATACAAGGCATTTCGCCAGCGGGGAGTCTTGAGAAGGCAAAGATGTTGTGATGGCTATTACGTTCAAAGTTGCCCAACCATTCACAAGGATCGATTTCTTTTCGTGAGACTGTCACTACCAATTGCCGACCCCGGAGGGTTCCTTCCATTCATCATACAATGGACGAAATGTAAAGTCTAGCCTTGTTTCCAACTAGAAATCCTCTTTCTCAAATACAAAGAAATCTTCTTATGATAAAAATTGTTTTGTTGGAGATCATGGGCGAGTCTTAGAAAGAACAATGATCGGATTCAGTACTAAAAGGGGGCTCACATTTTAACTCCATTCCATGCTTGTGAGCGTATTCTCGGCTTGATAGCTCAGATTGCCTTACGTGACACTCTGCTGTTTTGGAGGCCTTTCCCATTGTTTTCACAGCTTTTGCATTCCTCCATTGCTTCGTGAGCTTCCTCTTCTAGAGGATACTCGGACCCGCCAACATGCACTAATTGGTGCGTGACTCGGCTAACTTTTGTCACATTCGAATTGTATGAAAGGGTGGGCGCCGTTTGAGCGCAGCCGCTGTGCCATGCAAGGCCGGCAGACACTGACGTTCATGTTCCTGTTTTTCCTTGCAATCCGAAGACAGCACCACTGCACGAATGCCCCACAAGAGAACCCTTGAGGAATGACAAATATTTTTTGCCGATAAAAAGTTACGGAATGTGCTTGAGAGACCATGGCATTCAACAATTGCTCCACGGTAGGTTTTTTTGGTTTAAAATTGCCATTAAAGCCTTTCTTGCATTATGACTGACTGTGTTCTGTTAAATGCAAATTAATTTATACTTACAAAGACTACAACATCTGATGTTTATTCCGCACTCATGTATACAAGCAGGAATACAATATGTGAAGGAACATTGAACAAGAGAAAACACTAGATGATCCACGGGGCAGAAGAAGAGAACCGGAGGGGACAGCGGTAGAGAGTCAATAAGGGTCATATGACAAGTGAATGAGCCCGAGGAGAGGAGCAGAGGGTCCGGTGGGTGACCGGTGAGAAACCGGCGAGAAACCGGCTGCACTCCACCGACGTTGCACCGGGAGACGGACGATTTAATGCAGCTCACTTCCTGCCGAAGCGGATGAACTCGAACTTGTTTCGGCGCTTCTCGGCAACTTTCATTGGAGCTGGAAAGAACAATATGTGCTTGGAGGCTGCTTTGAATACGAAAATGGAAAACATTCAGGAGTTGTATTACTAGAAATAAGTTGATTGCTCAAATGTTGACTGGTTGGCTGGTTCAGAATAAGTCTTAGGTACACCACTTAGTGTCCGGATTACTACGCATGCGTTATCACGGGTAATTTTGAACCCTACGGAACTAATTATCGAGATTCAACATAAAACTTTACATTAGTCATGGTAGAAAGATAAAAATTGGCATACTGTACACCAAATATAGTGCTACGAAGGTCATATAATTCAATATGAAATACTGTACTAAAATTTTTTTGGTATTCCTTGAGACCAGAATGAATCTTTAACTACAGTGAACTCCTTATGTCTTGTTGGCAAAGGAATGATTTTCTTACCTGTATCTAATACGTTTTTTATATGATCATCGGGAACGTACCTTTCCCATATCTTTTCAATATGTTGTCCTCCTACATATCCGTACTAGGAAAGATACAAATCTTTATGAAGCTTAAGTAACAGTTCGAATGCTCTCTAGGAAATGAAGCACACCATACTTGATTGTGCAACTCAGACAAATTCCACCTTACGAATTCACAATACAAATGCCATCTGTGGGTTAATAAAGGGCAGAAAACGAATACCAGAGAGGCCGAGATCTTGGTTTGACTCCTCCATTCCTTCGAGGATAGCTAGTGCTCCAATCAGTTGATTCTGCACCCGTGCGAGGTTTTCTGCATCGGCGGCTGCATATGGCGCCGTTTCGGGCGATCCTTTTCCTCCTAGCACAAGAGCCAGTAACAAATATAAGTTTCCTTCTTTTTTCTTTACCATTGACTGAATTGATAATTGACTGTCTACACATGTATTTTTTCAGCTGTTTCCAACGAACAAGTAAATGTGAAACGATTTTTTGCGTCCTCTTTTATGTATACTCATATAAGAACGAGAGAGAACAAGGTAAGAATTCGAACATCACAAAAAGGATAAAACCATTAACTTAAGCAACGTTGCTCATTCAATTCCCATAATTGCCGTTTATTTGACCGTTTGGATTAGAACCTTTAGCTTTATCTCTTGTCTAATGCAACGTCAAATGCTCGATAGAACAGCGTGGCATCAAGAAAGCGCAATTCAGAATAACAACCTTTATCTTTGAATGTTTATGCTGAATTCGAAAAAAAGAAAAGTAGCTTGTATATTATTTTAGCCACCGTAGTGGCAAAAAACAAAGTACATCATGGTATGTTTTCATACTGTTATAAATTGCTTTCACATAAGGCATTTTTTATGTTGGGAAACACATTAACTTGTTTACCACAACCATTATCAGAAAGCCGTCTGGAGTCTACTTCCTCAAAGCTCATTTTCCAATTCCTATGTAGTCACACGAGAAGCATTACAGTACTTTGCTAGATTTCCTCTCACTTACCGTTCTTCTGGGCAAGGGCAGCGACCGCGACAGAAAACAAGACAATAGAGAGGAGGCCGTGGCTGATCATCCTTCTATCTCCCACTTATTCGGAATAACCAAACAGAGGGCGGAGTCGGGATTCCGATGCCAGAACGGAACGAGAAACAGGGACGAGGAGGAGTGGGGAGGGAAGAGGAGACGATGAAAAGAGAGGAATGGGGGAGAAGCTGAGACAACGGACACAATCAGAAGCGGAGATCAATCAGGCCAACATTGTCCGCGACTTCCCCTCACATCACCCACAATAGGAGGCATCTTCCGATTGTCGTGCACGCCAATGAAGCAGAAGAGAAAGGAACTGGACAAGAAACCACAACCATTTCGGGAATTAGACGAGGATTTGTGTGTGGTAAATGATGCTATCGGCGGGGCCAGAGGTCGACCAGAAATGCTCTTCGAGCACAACATTCCGGTCTCATGCCCACAGAAACGCTTGGCCAAGGAAGCCCCAGCTGCGATGCTAGGAAATAAGCATTTCCGATGTATCTGATATAGCTTGGGCTAGTTTATTTGAAAGGCATGGAAACAGACCTCATGACGTGATTTTGTTGGTAGCATTGCATATGCTACTCATTAGTTTTTTTGTACACACTCGCCAATAGAAGTTCTGAATGTGATGTTGGGAACAGTGGTGATGAGCTGGAAATAGCTTGAGCCGAAGTCGTGCCCCATCAGTCACGAATGGGTTCATTATGATCGTTCTCATGGTCAGCTTCAACTGTTCCCTCGAGGCCATCTATCTCGAACCGATTATTGCAGAATGTGACGCGCAGGCAATTTCGGGTTGTTTAACTTGGCGAGTTATGATCATCGTCTTTCCAGTGATGCCGGCGGCTTTTTCGTCAACAAAAACAACTGCTGCTGGGGGAATCCTGCAAAGGCAAATCGACGATTATCCACGTGTTGAGTGCACACGGAAGTTGTAAGAAACTGGACATTAGTAATGTTATGCAATCTGCGAATGCGAAATGGAATCGCGATGATGCGGATTAGCATTACAGCGATCAGGGGGGCCTCGGTCTTCTAGTATCACTTTTTCCAAACAAGAGAACTGACGAAGTGCGATGCTAAGCAAATGTGGAATGGTTAGTAATACTGTCAAAGCACACATCTACTAATAGCTGACATTACTGAAGCGGCACATCGTGGCTTCCACACAGATTTTTAATGATTCGATTAAGCTGACTATTTCTTGCAACCAATTCATTTGCCGTTGCATTTGTTGTATAGTGTAAGTGGCAGTTTTTATTCAGCTATTCGCTTCGTAGATGGAACAATGTGTGTTCTCCTTCATGAACTGCTTCACGGTTCATTCGAATGACGAGTCTGTTCATAGTGTTACACGAGAATGACGACACTGGGCATGCTGACAGTGTCCATTGCACGTCTTTTCCCCCGCAATATCCTTCTGATTGCTCTGAATGTCATCAATTCATCAAGGGGAAACACAGATCGTTGCTTTTTTCTCGAAAAATGTTCGTATCACGCGTCGGCCATCAGCTGCTCCGAAATGGTGCAAAAATAAAAACATTCGGTGCGCAACAAAGTTTTCCTATGTTATGCCATAGAGTCTTCACGTGTAATTGTCGTGAGAGATACGGTAGGATTTTAAAAGATGAGAAAATACTCACATGCGGTATGGCTTTACATAATACAAAGAAAGCATAGGACTAAAGACGATGTTGAAATGCAATGACTGAAAAAAAAACAAATTGCCCGTGGCACAAATGCTTGTAGAACTTACCTGAAAAGTAAAAGCTTCGATGAACACATTTCGATATCCCAAGAACCCAATAAAATATGTAAGCAACGACAGCAGGCCAGAAAATGTTAGAACCGCTTGAAAAGTAAGAACCTGTAAAATGAATTCTAATGATATACAGCAAACCTTTACAAACTGTTGGTGAGTGTGCCTCGTTAATTCGGACATTTGTTCGTCGGTATCCAAATAGCGTAGAATCATCTTTCGGTAAAATACGTTAACAGCAAATAATATGAGTGAACCAAATGTGAGGTAGGAAAGAAAGTAGAGTCCTCCAACCGACGATACCATGTTGTGTCCTCAACCAAACCTTGCCAGCAGTCGACAGCCTATCTGTCTGTTCAACAGCTAAGTAGTGCCGAGGAAATAAAAATCATATTTATCCTCCTTTTCTATGCAAAAAATTGGAATGAAGCTGTTATTGGAACAAAGCACAGTGTGTCAAGATGTCGCATGGTAAGTGTTTCGAGGAACAAAAAGAACTAAGCTGATATATACTTTAATATTGAATTATCAGTAAAACCTGTATCCGACTCTTTATGACAACAAAGTATGACTACTTCAGGCTTCAAAAGCTTATTCTACTAGTTCTGCTGGATAATCGAACGAGTACCAGGAATGCGCTCAAACATTCTTGAGGGGATTTTATGTCTAAGAGGGTTACAGGTTTTACCCCTCGTTTCCTGGCGCTAAGTAAGCACACAAGATTAATTAGCAGCTTCGAATTTTGTGGACGTATGGAAAAGATGTTGACAAACAATGACATCATTATTGCTGTATGAGCACATGACATCGTTTACCCTTTGACCGTTTCTGCACACAACATTCTGAATCACATGCCTCTGGTTCATGTATTTCTTGCAATGAGAAGAGAATAACAATCGCAAAAGAATATTTCCGCTCAACTGCTACTGTATATTTGTGTGAGATAGTGCTCTTTTTGAAAATTTTAGTTAACGAGCCATACCTGTGATTGCAACACCTTCCAAGTTGTATGAAAGATTGTGAGCTCTTAGGAGTTCAACAAAAAAGCTCTGTTCGTCCCTTATCGAGGCGTACGCTACCTGAATAATACTGAAGCCAATGACATAAATGAAAAAGCCACGTTCGATGTTACTGGATAGCTTACCAGCGCTGGAAGGGCAGTGGAAAAAGTGATCGTTAATAGGACGCTAACTTTAATCCTCGAGGGTGGTGCATTCCGAAGAACACTGAATCGATAGTAGAAGGACAACGTCGTACAGTAGAAAGCAAATATAAAGCCAAACATCGATACGGCATGCAACACGTAGTTGGCCTTGTCACCGAGGACTGCTGCTGGTCCTTCTGCTACAAGCGCTGCATAGTGACCAACTGGGATACATCTTAACGAACACCAATATATAATGTCGTTACTGTCAATGTGAGAGATACCGTATCATAGCAAGCATTCCAGCTGCTCCACTGCACATCTCGCACACACACTGAACTTGCAATATCAGCGTATAGGGCTTGAGATGTTTCGGACCGTATTGCCAAGTGACGTACAACAGCAGCACATTAAAGGAAACAGAAGAGGTGCCTATGACCACATCCGTCCAATAGAGAAGAGAGCGTACGAACATGCGATCTGTAAGAAGCAATACAAGCGTCCACAAGAGAAGACAACAGACAAGCGGCTTCACATAACTGATGTGTGGAACTATTCGACGAGTTGTTTTCAGCCTCGAACAACAGACCAGAGCTTTTTCCTTGATCGTTAATTCGTAATAAATTGCTATTAGGAGAGCCAAGAATGATAGAATTAATTTCCCACTCGCACACACAACACAATCTCATTCTTAGAGTTTGAACAACATTGTTGAGTGCTGTTTTGTGTGATTTAGTTTTGAATTATTTTTAAGCGTTTTTTGTTGCTTAATTGTAAGATCAATTTGATTGGACATTTTCAGATATGTAAGTCTGTTTTATCAATGGCCACAATATGTATGTACAAAGTCATCACTACCCTACAAGACAAGTCCACAAAGACAATCGAAGCGCAGAAAAAAAAGTAATACAACAACAACAGGCTGACTAGAAGTAGATGATAGATACGCGTTACGGTTTCAAATGTACATGTGATGCATGAGGTATTCAATAGAACATGAGCTTCTTTTGCTTCTCCTTTCGCTCGTATTCGTCGAAGAGTTCACGTTTTCGAACAAGAGTATCGTACGGTTTCGGAGCGGAAGTGATGGCCCTCGATCTCTCCATCGAAGGAGCTTCTTCTGAACACACAACACATTCCACTGTGCTCATTGCTCACCATTCTAGTGAGTTGTGCTTATTCACAAACATAGTGTACAACACGTGTACAGTGATTAATGCGGAATAGAATACGATGATTAAGCGGTGAATACAATATAGCACAATCTGCATTTGGTTAGCATATGCAAATAACAACCTGCTTCTGCGAAGTGGTATCGCTGCACCAGTAAGACGAGGAACGTGAATATCTCTTTGATTGCAAGGCTTTGGCCGACGCACCTTCTTGGCCCTGTTCCAAATGGCATCGAGTTGGGGTTTGGCTTGTACTCGCCATCATCTGACATGAACCTGAAACATGAAACTCATTCAATTTCCCACATCAAGCTGTAAATAATCATTTATGATGCAATATGGCTTCAAAAAAATATTTTCTTTTAGCTCAAAAATGCATGAATTTACTTTGCGAAATCTTACAGTATGCAAACATTGGGCGCTAAAAAAAGTATTCAAAGAAAATTTTCCTGCCTTTCCGGACGGAATTTCTTCGGCTCCGGAAAGATCTTTTCGTCCATCATGATGGCAGAGAATGAAAACATGATTTCGGTATCCTTAGGGATAAAGTAATCGCCAATGACCATATCCTCCAAAGCACTGAAATTAATTATTTCCATGCAAAAAGTCAGAAATTCTCAGAAAACGTAAAAACAATACGATTAATACAGGCTGTTCTTGGGATGGTATTTCTTTGAAGACCATAAAGTCGTGCTAACCAACCGATGGGGAATGTTCCACGGAAGTACATTCGCCGTCCGTAGAATCTCGTCGATTGTTGCATGTGTGAATGGAAGTTCATCAAGGTCCTTGTACTGGATTGCCGCTCCAGGTGGATAGAACTAAAACATTTTTCTTAATCACACAATGCTTTCCCAGTACATAATATTTAGATGTAACGGTTATTTTGTTTGCATTTTGCAATGTAGTTATATGTACCTCCGATATTTCTTGATACAGTCGGTCTTGGATCTCCGGATTTTGCATTAGATGAATGATTCCCCATCTGATGGCCGTTAGGGCCGTTTCCATTCCACCAGTCCACAGATCTCCAGCCAGAATACATATGTTCTTGTCACTAAAAAGACCCCACGTGAGAAGTAGGCAAACAAGCTTGCATATTTTTGTGTGTCATCGACAATCCGACAATTAGTACATACTCTACTCATCTCAAAATATTACAATAGAAGAAAAAGTGAATCTTACTCGAATATCGGGTCCCTCTTTTGTTCCAGGTACATAGAAAAAATGTTTCTTGGGCAAATTTTTGCGTCTGATATTTTTCCGTCATATATGTCTTTTCGGTGTTGCAAATGGTGTTCGAAGTATTTCTAAACAGTTGGGTTACTTCAACAGTAGTTCTGCGCAGTGGGTAGTTGCTTTGGTACTGAAAGTCAGAAACGACTTACGGAAAGATATTCTCCTTTTGAGCGATATACTCGATCAGTTTTCATGAATGGAGCTATCCATGGAAAACAGTCGATCAGTTTCATGAAGGGTGATTGGACCTGAGCAAAGTAACAAAAATGCATATCTATAAAAGATGTTCTAATAAGCAAGTCGCAGTGATCTCACTATTTGCATGATATTGTTCTTGAACAGAACATACGAGAAGAAGAATGCTGTCGATCATCTCCTTCAGCCTCCAAATCTCTTCTTCTTCGAAATTGTATGTCACACCGAGTAACATTTTGTAGATTATTGATGCAATTCCGAAGCTCAGGCACTTTTGAAGATCAAGAACAGCCTAAGAGATAAGTTTGATGACTATGTATTCTCACTTATAACTTTGACAATAAGATATTATTAGGCATACAAAAAGTATTGGCTCGACATATTGAATAACATTTTTCTTTTGTCATGAGATCTGTTGCATTTTTCAGCCGTTTCGCTTTTTCTTCTCATGACTGTGCTCAGCGGGAAGTATAAATACTTTTTCGTAAACATAAAATTTTGAAAAGTTTTTAAATTACTGTACGAAAAAAATCCTCACCTCATCTTTTCCTTGCATACTGTCCGCGATTATTTTGAGGACTTTCTGTGCGTGGTGTTCGATTTCTGGTACCACTCCTTCGTTGTTCACATTGTACTGGTTGAGGAACTAAGTCATTAATATCAGCTAACATTGTCATTCCCTCTTTATGTGCATTTTTCTAAGATGTTTTCTTGATCTTGAAAATAAAAAAGCATGGAAAAAGTCCTGTGCTAACATTAACTTTTTTTGGTTGACTACTGCTTAAAAAAATTCAACCAACCCGTTGGGAGTAGGCTCGTGCCTTTTTCCACACTTCTTTTGAGGCGAGAATAATACCAGCACCGTCAGGATGGGATCCGAGGAACATTCGGTAGAGATAGGTATTCGGACGGCCGGACGATCCAAAACTGTCTGCAACTCTTTGCTGATCACAGGATGTTCGAACTCATTCTCACAACACTTCTCAGGGTGTCTTATGTTCAATAATTACGATCAGTGTGTGCACAAAAATAACAACAATTGCTCATCTACAAATGCAAACAATTGTTGGTTGTTTGTCGTCCAAACTACTTCGAGTATCATCAGAACTTACATTTTTTGATACAGTACTGGATCATGTCGGCATTGGCAAATACGACCACTGGCTTCGGCATTCCGATCGTGAATACTGGTCCGAACTCCTTCTTCCATTTCAAAAGTGTTTCGTGTGGCTCTTCCAAATTGAGCTGCATTGCATTTGTTTAGCAGAACAGAATCTCCTTTCTTGCTTCTAGTTCAACGGTTAATCACAAATGTGTTCTATGTTTTGGTACATCAACACACAATATTTGTAGAGAACAAGTGGTTCATTTGTAAAATATCACTATTTCGTGAGATATAATATTATTATATATATATATGCCAGGGTAGGAGCACATTTTGGGTACAAGCATGTTTGATGTGCTGATCCATGTCTATGTTTTGTTGTGAATGCGTACTTGTAAGAGCGATCCGACAACGGGAAGCATCTTCGGGCCGGGAGGGTAAACGTGCCAGCCCGCATTCCAGACAACACAATCAACGACGGGTTTGAGTGCCACCGTTATAGCGGCAGCAGTCAAGTACAGGAGAATGCGATCGTTTGTGAAGTATGAGGGATGTGCTTGTGGAAGATTCCAGAAGGACAAGTACCATATCGCGAGCATAATAGCACCATCTATCGCCAAATCCACTTTCTGAAAAGACAACAATTGAATGTCAACAGAAAAAAACTGTCCTTTTCAGAACCGAACAGAATTAAGGTGTCTCCAAGAAAGGAATAATCTAGATGCTTCTCTTTAACGTACCTCACGTCTTCGTTCGGGTATTGTACTCGCCAACGCACGAATGTAATTCAGGACACACTTCAAACAGTCGAAGAGAAAGCAAAGTGCCATTGACATCTGCAACAAAGTAATCGTTTTCGATAGCCCACCCGAGTTGGAAAGCAAAAAATGCGTGCAAGACGCTAAAAAAAGAGAAGGACAGGAAAAGTGGCGTTTCGTGCACAAGATAAATAGGTTGTGCTAACGGTCATCTACAGAGTATCAATGATATCTCTCGCCTACTGCGCTGCGTACTTTGAATGCTAAATGGGTCACGCGAACTGTTAGTGCGGGAACGCCGGCTCCCTCGGTGAAACACTCCTTTTTATAGTGACAAGCCTTTATCTATACGGTGCAGTTGACAACCAGGAAGAAGACGCTCCTGTCAAATCTGTGCTTCGTCTTGGTTGGTCTGACAACTCATTGTATTATTAGTGATTGACAACTCTGCTACTGAAGAAAACGGAACTGCCCGCTTTATCGCTGGTTCAAGACAGGTAGTATCGACCCTTCATTCTAACAATAACAGCGCGTGTCTATTTTTTGCGCGTTTTAAGAAGCTACCATAAAGGAATACCATAAAGGAAGCTTATTAAGCGAAACAGTGGCACTCGCTGAGGTATTAGCATGAGCACTACACAGACTGATTTTAACACAGGGGCTTAAGGGAATTGCTGCAACTGGAAAAGCACTAACAGTTAGCGTATGAGAAGGGGTCGGCCACAGTACAAAGGTGCTTCTGTGCAGGAGAGAGAGTGCAAATGCCACCGATGGGCGGTTCGCCGTCCCTTATATGCCAGCATCTCAGTATGTTGCCGAATGAACAAATCACAACAAGGAATGATCGAGTTCGTGAATCAGCTGGTGGCATTGAAAAGGGAATATCCGGAAGGACACTTAATGGAAACAATAAGTACACCAATACTCGAATGCTCTCTGATGAAACCTGACAAATCGGTTGCCTACAATAGCTATGAATGTATTGTTCAGTCAGGTCATTCACATGGACGCTTCATACTCGATTCCATTTTTTACATACATTTTTGTATTCTTACGTCTTTGATGGAGCGCGCAATATACTAAGCAAAGATTAGTGAACATTCGGTGCAATGTATATTCTCCTAACCGCAAGGCACATTTCTGCCACCCACAAAAACAAGAGCATATTAAATGCATTCATTAGAGTTTTTTTGCCCTTATCCATAAACTACTTCCCAACTACCATTCTGCTATGCATGGTTTGCCTTGCGTTCCAAGAACGAACGAATTGTCCTTTTGGCCGAAAGCATTGTTTATTTTCGTTGACCGCGGTAACTACAGTAACATTTATCGGGAATGACACGTTTGTTACTTGAAACAAACAAAATGAGTAAGTATATGGTTGCATGTGTGGGAGAGGTGGGTTCTCATTGTCAGTATGTTCTGGATGACAGGAAGGGGAAACTTTGAATCCAGGGCGCGGATTGGGAGGAGAAGATGGAAGCATCGGATAAACGCTACTCAGCAGACGGCGACGGATGATGTTCTTTAACCGAATCGGATGAACTCGTTCTTTCGCTTCTCGACAACTGGAAACACAAACACTTGTTAACAGAAAGATATTCTTTCCCTTCTCTCCACCGTCTCCCTTATCGAACATTTTTGGTCCTGCTATGCGAGCGGTGTTCTCGTACAGTCGACACACTAGAGTGCTCCTCCCCCAAGTATTCTTTGCCTGGTTTCAGCAAAAAAAACTTATCAGTCTAGACAATAAACATGAGACCACTTCTAACTCCCAATACAATGACAACGGCTTTGATTAAAAGATCAGGCCACCCTGGCTAACAAACCAGTCTTCATTTTTGATGTCTTAATATGAACAAGAGATAGTGCATTCGGTTGCACTGAATGTTCATTTCTACTTCGAAATGTGCATATATTTTCAGTTTGGTGAAGAGTTGGCAAGATCTCCTTGGTGGGTGCAGAAGAGCAACAAGTGTTTGAAAGGGCATTCCGACCTCCGTCTTCCATGTCAGGAGCGGATCGACCGAAGCGAATGAACTCGTTCTTTCTCTTCCCCAATCCCATGATGTCGCTCTTCCTCTCCCTACAAGCACATCATAATACACATCGAGTTGTTTCTCTACAGCAAACTATAACCGTCTCGTCCATGAATGTGTCCTTGTTTTCTGTAACCTTGCCCGTCTAGACAGCGAAATATTATGATTTCTGTAACAGATCGCCAATTCTGGCGGTGTCTTGCCAAAGTTCACGCAACTCATAGAAATGCAAATGGTATGCCGAATAAGAGTGGAATTGGCGACGAGGTGAGGAATGTCAAGGAGTACATTCAGCAAATTACGGCTTTTTCAATTATTGAATGCATTTAAGAATGATGTTTTATGTTCTTCGGTTGAATAATGTACACGTGAACCGTACCCGTCAGCACTCCTCTTTCCAAATCGAATAAATTCGTTCTTTCTCTTCTGAGGCATTTCGTAGTCCTCTCCTGTCAGTGTAATATCTGCAATACGGATCAGATTCCAAGGTCCATGATCAGTGTCGTAAACAAGTTGGACCACCCACAGCGCGATAAAGTGATAAAGGGTACTTTGATCATTCCAGCTCAGAGTTGTTTGTCGCTCAGGAAAAAAAACGATAAGCAGAAGAATTTATGGCTGAAAGCGTTTCTGACAGGCAACGTTTATCGAGATGTTTGCATGCGGGCGATATTCTTCCCGAGGAAGCGGTCGTGTGACTTCGTTCCAAGGAATGGGTAGAGGCCAGAAATAGAAGAAAAGTATACGGTTTGCCTGTATTACGGCAATGCATGGACTGACTTACCAACTCGCTGCAGCAGCTCTTGGAGGATGTTCGAGACGATGTGCACTTGCTTCTGAAACATGTACGAAATCGTACCGTTCACCCAGCGGTCTTGTTTGATGACTCAAATACATTATTAATAATACCATAAAGTAAGAAGCAGTTAATATTGTTTGAAGCATGGTACAAATTAGCGACTTGGTTTTCGACTGCATCTTTCTGGTTGCATTTTTAGACTGTCGAGCGTTGCTTACACCGTGGATAACCATCTGTGACAAATCAAAGAAACCCTTTCCTGCAGTTCTAGAACATTCATTATGTGAATGTTGCTAGTGGACGGTATCGATTCTGCTGCCGTCCTGTGTATTGTCATATGATTCAGCTTGTACTTACTAATGAAATGAACACCTTGCCCTGTCTGCACTATGCTCTTTCCATCAGGGGAAACCCTGCCAGTTCGTCCTTCTTTCGTAAGATCATTAAGGCAGTAAGTGTACGACAAGGCTAGCGAGCTTTCACACCAATTGCAGATCGAACCATTTGAATAGGCATTATTGCAAGCCTTGCACAAAACGGATATGTTTATACCAAGCAGTAGAAGGAAAGTGCTTATTGTTAGCTATATCAACGAAACGCAAAAACAACTGCTGGTAGTGTATTAATGGCATATGTAATGAATGATATTGAATAAACACTGATGGTTCTTGCAAAAGAGTTCCAGAAGGCTTTGAATACAGAGTAATCCAAGTGCTTAACATAGTTGCTTTGTAATATTGAAAGAAGCGTACCTCCAGATGACAGACTCGTCCGGCCAATTCCTTCTGTTCTTCGGGGACTGTGGTGAGATCGCAAGCGGCTGCCAGTGCCAGGACAGCCAGTGACAACACGGCCGCAACTTGTTGCATCTCTGAAATTGTATCTGCCCTCACACACAGATCTCTTTTATATCTCCGGACATCCGTGAGCTCCGCCCCGCACTCTGCCATTGGACGACGATCGGAAGAGGAGGGGCGACAGGTACGACAAGTCGATGACGAGCACAATGAGGAGACATTGCGGATTGATGGGATGAGCTGAGATGTCCATGTTGCCCAGGTGAACACAACAAATGAAGAGAAGCAGTGACAAGCATGTCGTTCATGAAAAAGGAAGCGCTCCAATAGAAATGTGCTCATCTGCAGTGACAAAAAGTTTCAAACATAGAAACTTGCGTATCTCCTGCTACATTGGTTCCCAAATTATCTTTTTTACTCAACCAACAACTGGCAACTATGCCCAAGAAAGTCTTCGAGCAAAATCCTGAATTGCCTCAAACAATGAAAGCATTCGGCATTTATTTTATCTGACAATACTATGTGTTCACCATTATACGGTAGATTCGAACGTGTGAAGGCATGTCGACAGCATAAACAGATATATCCACACTGGGCCGGCGTCTCCATGCATTACAAATAGTATTATGTTGTGAGGATAGAAGATGTCTGCCAAAGGTTATGCTCAGCAAGTCAATGAATAATATTTCAAAGAAGAAAGGCGATTGTGTTACTACCAATACTTGCACTAATTAATGTTAGTATCAAACTCCCTTTTTCGCATTTATTGATCCAAATAACGTTGATTGTTACGTTATGTCTTTAAAAATTAAAATGTACTGAGTCGAATGTCGAAATATGTGAAACTGTTCGTTCAATGTTGATGAATGCACAAGAACAAGCGTATCCTTTGCTCAAGCTGCAAACTAAATCAAAATGTATGTGTTGGACAGTTTTCTCTTGAACTTTTTTTCCGGTGCAGAAACAGAAGCACGCGATTGGATGTATTCACATACGCACGACGTCTCTTTTCATATTCTAGCTACAGTATCACTTTTCGATTTTGAAGGAATATCTTTCGTTTCTCCATGAGATCCAGAAATATGTGTGTTCTCATATTCGATTTCGTGTTCTATTAAGTTCATGATTATATTATTTTTACTTATTTCATCGTTACCATTAAGGGGAATAGTGGGTATTGTTTATGTTCCACATTTGTTGTTGATTACAGATATGAATGCTTAAATACTAGGACAAATCCTAACGTTGAGTTAAGCAGAATTCTCATTTTTGATTATTATTGAACAGATGTGTTATTTTCTTGTAAGATGCATAATAAGGATCTCTTCCTAGTTTCAAGGTGCACGTCATGTGTGTTCCTCCTGCACCAGCTCCATGTGCCACTTCCTTTTCTGTCCTCGGAATGGCCATCGCGTGATTCCCTGCACACGCCGCAACCTCGGCACTTCTTCGTCATTAATATTTCCCATTCCATGCCATCCGAAGAGAAGAAATCTGCATCAGGCCAACGTCTTACTTCGTGTACACCAGAATGTAGAGGGGTACACAATATCGCGACCGGTGATCCAATTTCTCGTGTCTTTTCGTTACGTCTGTCGCAGAACGCGACAGACAAAACATTATACAATACCCAACACAACATAAGAGGATCTTATGATGAAATAAAGGTTCTGACTGTTTCCGGGTACACGGCAGAGCGTGCTTTTTACACAATGAAGCCGGTAAGCCATAATGCATGCACATTTGTGTTCAGCAACATAATTTGACCTCTTTTTTTCGCAGCACAAAAATCATATACTGTAATAGTTAGTCTTGTACGAGTAATGATAATAAATAAATAACATAACTACTAATATAACATCTGTCCCAATACAATCTGACAACGAAAGGATGGAATATGACATTGTAAAGAATGAAGTGAGCGTGTACCGGCTAATATTGCAGACAAAATACGGGGAAATAAGATTAATGTTTTACATAGCGGTGTAAAAAGAGATGGCAATTAAGGTCTGACATGGGCCTGTGGGAAGATAATGACAACATAACATTAAACGTTTTGCCCATATCAGATGCGTAGAAGAAGAGACAGCGAAATAAGCAACAAGTCGCCGATGATAACGAGATGTGCATACATGATCGCCTCTCTCAATCCACGCATACACTTAATGGCTATTTATATATCGGCGTACTCACAAACTATCACTACTACGCAGTCGGCGACGTTAGCCGAGGGTTAGCAAGGGGAAACTACAAGCAATTGCGAGTTTGGCGCACAACTCAGTTAACAGTTTTGATTCACATAAAAGACACAGAAACACACGAGGATGGTCAGAGGATTGGCCACGAAAGAAGATTAAGAAGGAACATGGGAGAACAGAAATAAAACCGACTAGGTTTATTAAAAATAGTATTTGTGGCCGAGAAACCACAATACCTACCGAATAAAGAAAACTGAAGGCAATAGAGTATGTGAAGGAGGGGAACGGAGCAACGAGGCTACGTTCAAGAAGATGTCGAATGGAATGACAGCACAATGACCAGGTAAAATGGACCAGAACAAAAAAAAAGAAGAAAATGGAGCATAACGGAATGGGTGAACACAACGACAGAACACAGGGAGAGACAAGCAACTATCACAGACACAATCAGTAATCTACCAACAATAACGACTAGAAGACATCGCAAGCTGACTAGCAACAAATACAATCTCAGCATCTATAAGACCATTTCATTCAGGACAAACAACCTCATCAGCCTGACACTAACAAGCATACGGATATAAACAGAATACATGTTGCACACGAAACGACTAACAGTAGAAGCAGAACGTAGCCCGGGGAGTATAAAGTCTTGGATGGATATCTGAGGTATTCAAGGAACTTGTAAAGAGAGTGGTACCTATGGAAGTGGCAGAGAATGCGCACAATGTAATGTCACACGGATTGGCAGTGGCATATCAGATGAGGTTATATACACTGGGGATGAGACGCAGGTTCAGGGAGCAGTCGGCTCCGCACGAGAACATCCGCATCTGCTGGTCCACGTAGATCTGCTGCACTCCCGTCACCGTGGCCTGTCCAACCTGTAGTACGAACACTTGTTTCAAATTCAACAATGGGAGGATCAACAGAACCAAGAAAGCTTTCCACTCATAGGATTCAGTTCAATAACGTTGTATTTTGTTGCATGCTACACTGGCCTACCTGCATATCCTCGTTCCATCCGAAACCCAATCTGATCAATCTGACCGACCTTTCCTCTCTTTCATACACACCAATGTTTGTTTTGATAATGGGCAACAAAAATATGGGTGCGTAGGTACGCGCGAGGAGTGGTTGCATTGATCAGACGAGTGGATGCCAGACATACATGTTAGCTTGCAACGTGTTGTGGGGAACAACCAACAATCCCACTGTTTCGGTAATGTTGCGTTGCTGTTTTTGACTTGCAGTTGAATATTTTAGAAATTTGAAAACCAATTCAGTACCTGTCGGAATGAAAATCCTCCCTTAGCAGCATGTTCTCCGGGAAGACTGTACATCAATTGAGGATTCGGCTCACTCGTGAAGATCTACAAATAACGAAATTACTTCAATTATCATCGCGCATATACGTTGACATCTTGAGGTGTTGGTTAGCTGGAAATTTACCACTTGGGATAACACATTCCGAGGGATTGATAAAGGATCGTTGACAGCGTACCTTGATATCGCCATCACTGTTTCCGACCACAATGATGTCATTCGACTGGTCGACGACGAGTGCCCGCACAGACTGAGTCGGTTCGAATGCCTTCACCGTGTTCCGCAATGCTCGTTGTCGGACATCCCAGATGCACACTTCACCGTGGATGCCACCGGAGATGATCGTCTGCAATGGAGTTCGTGTCAAGAGTGCACTGACCATCCACTATTCACACCTGATGCTTCTATCTCAGTTACGTACACAAATATATGATAAGAACTCGAAGCTCAATTCAATATGGAGATTGTCCAGTACCTGTTGTCCGGGAACATAGAGTGCGCACGTCGCCCCGTCTGTGTGCCCGACGAAGGGGAACACATTGGCGGTCCTTCCCGGTAACAGTGTATCCCACAACGACACGTTGAGATCGCCTGAGCAGGATCAGAGTACACTCTGGCTATTATCGTGCACGTCAACCACGAATCCAATAATAAGGAGAGCGATTGGAAATAGACGAGAAGGTGCATACCAACAGAGTCACCCGCGGTGACAAGAAGAGATGAGGCGTGGGAGATGAATCTCACGTCATTCGCCGTCCGCGAATGCGCCTTCATGCTCTGCAACACATATCATTCACTCATTTCCATAGAAGCCTCGAATATTATTTTATTTTTTCAGTGACAGAATCAGTGAAAAAAAGCTTGTAATCATATGCAAATCAATACAATGTTCAGCGTTCCGGCGACCGCCCGCAGGCTCTGAGACCTTTGCACATCACTTTTTGCATTGTGAATTGTACCAAATAGGCATATATCTAGAATACTTAGCAGGACGACTCCTTCATTATGTATATATCATCCGAACAGTCTGATGATGTTTGACATTGGACTGCATAAACATGGCTAGGAAATGTTTCAGGTGTAAAGATGCGTGTGAGAGTTCTCATTGACGACAGCAACTCCGGGCATAGAAGATGAGAGTGTGACGGTGGCAGCCAATCTCGCCGTTGAGGAAAAAACACAAACACGCTCACTTACACCGAGATC